>APFE031727056.1:12406-27552 GCA_000404065.3 Pinus taeda | reverse complement strand
AATACATACCTTTTGTAACAATGGTACACCATGTAGATCAAAATATTGCTCCATCTGAAGTATCCAATTTACTGGATCCTTGCCATCAAACTTCCTCATCTTGCTTTTCCTTGATTTTAGAAGCTCGATCTTGAAATGACTTTAACTCTGTACTTTCGGATATTTAAGTTCTAAAATTGTGACCTGCAGTAGCGCTCTATGTCCTCTTTCCAATGCCACCAGTCTGATCCAAATTGGATTCTCCAAGGAAGGGTTATGCAATATCTCCCACAATGACTTGATTATAGACTAGTTTAGTAAAGAAAACTTGTACGACGTGCCACGAGTCACTGTTTTGACCTTTGGCTCTGAAAAATATATACAAGAAGCTAAAATCCATCCTCTTTCTGTACCTTCTTATGAAAGTTCAATCAAATGTTCAGAGAGAAAGTTATGACGATTTTCCCTAGGTCACCTGTTTGGAATGAAATTTAGGAGTCTGCAATAAGACCAACTTCCTCAGATCCTATCTTCGTAAATATAGCATAAACATCTCTCAAATTTGGACCCGAGATTTCGTGTGAGTTCTTCTCAAATGGGTTTTAGTTTTAGCTACTGAAATTTCGCAGGAAAACAGTTATAACAAAAATGCCCCGATGACCTGTTTGGGGCAGTGAAACCGTAGGATCCAAAGCTCTGATACCAAATGTTATGAAACCAGCTCAAGAAAAGATAGAAAAGATAGCTCAACACCTTAGAATTCAGCCTCTTCGAGGGGGCAAAATCCTTGACATTACATAAATGAACAATCCTTTGATGATCCAAATGAAAAGACCTCCTTTCTATATATAGGAGTCTAAGGGGTCATAACATAATCAGAGCCGACATAACGATAATAATGTAAGGGCACAATAATAACAATAGTGGGCTTCTATGGGGCACAATAGTAACAATATGGGCACTACATGGGTACATCAATATAATAAGTGGGTTGTACTAATAACAATAAAGGGTTACACTAGTAGTATAGGGGCCTAACATAGAGCTAGTCAAGGATTCACTACTTGGCATGGTTTGTACAAAGGTATTTGCTTAATATAAAATTGTGAATTTACAAAAATAAAGTTCTGAGTAGTTACATGGCATCAACACAAAGGGATATTTCTTTGATCGCACAAACTAAATCCAATAAATTTATATAAATATAAATATAATTTTTTTTTAATCAATTAAAAATATAAAATATTTTTGAAAGTTATAATACCATATGGTACAAACTATATTATCAAAACAATTTGTAAGGAACTATTAATAAAATTGGAAGAGTTTCCTTTGCTTGCTTTTGGGTATACAATCTTGGTATGTTTGATTGCATAGGAAATATTTATATAATTGATTTCTTATTTCTAAAATGGCAAAGGTAGAATTGTGTAATTGTAATAGTTGAATTCTATCAGTGCTACCACAACAATATGCAAAGTAATTAAGCTAAATCAAACAATAACTTGCAAGTCCACCTTAAATATTTTGCTTAGTAGGGAAGGGCCTTATTAAAAAATTTTACCATGTTTTTTTAACTCTTACTTGCAATTCAACCTTATATATTATCATTAGTAGAAAAGGATCTTATTAAAATATTTTACAATATCTTTTCTTAAGTTGCAAGGGATCTCATTAAAAGATTCTTGGTATAGCTAATTTGATTTAATTGACAAGGAATCTTATTGAACCATAAAAAATAAGTAAATTAATTTGAAATTAAATTAATAACTTCACCCAAATATTCATAATAATAATAGACTCTTTTGATTAAATCTAGTCCTTGGATTTGAAGCTTACATCTTAAGTAGCATGTTGAGAATATGGTCATTAATTATAGTAAATATTCATTATGACTCTACAAATTATGGGAAAGTATATATTCACAAAATATAGGAAAACACTGATTTTGGAAACCATAACTAACTGCATGTCCACCTTGAATCCAAAACTCATCTCGTCATTAATCTATATGCCTAGAATCGCAGGTGTTTTTTAAAGCTTCTATGATGTGCTGGATTTCCCTTGACCTGTTTTGAGAAGGTCGTGTTAATTTTTTTGATAAAAGTGGATAAGCTCCTAAGTAATATCCTGATAGTCTAACAGTTTCTCTTTCATAAGGTTTATTAGGGAGGATATGCAATTGTGGTGTCAATGTTGGAGCACAGATTTAAGGAAGAACACAATATTCCTTTCCCCTAGTTTAATCCAGCAAACCCATGATTTTTGTTGCCATATAAGTTCTTATTGTTTCATGTGCTTTTCAAGATTAGTTAGGGTAGTGGCTTGTTCTATGATTAATGGATTGGATCGACGATAAAGAATGGCTTCTTGTTGTAGGGTGTTCATTTTCTTCTCTAGTTTACATTTTCCTCTCGGATGTTGCCAAATTTTGTTTTTTTCTAGCCTTTGAGCTGCCATTTGATGCTTTCCAATTATTTTTGGAGTTTGTACATATAAGAGGCTTCTATAATTTTCAGCTCCTCCCATCCCTACTTCACGTTTTCTTCAAAATCTAGATGATGGAGCCCTAACTTATCAAAGTGAAAGGGTCTATTGCTAGGTCTAGACTAAATGTACATACTTAGGCATATTAGTTTAGTGGTATGAGCCATGAATTGATAGTATAGATGCTTCCAAAAATATGTACTAGGCCATGATATATTATGTGACTATAAAGCAATCCAAATTTGAGGCCACTTTCTTTTACCCTCATGTATCGTTGATGTTTGCAAAATCTACCAGATGCAAGTCCATCATTTTGTCTTGGAAGGGAGAAGAATCTGCATCAAGCCACCAAGATCCCATCAACCAACAACCCGATTAGGGGTCTACTTTAAATAATTACATTATAAATTTATTTTTCAAATAATTTTCTATTTAAATTTATGATTATATTTCCTTAAATTATTAAGTACTTTACTTTTTCTATTATATATACAAAGGACAATATATATACTCAATTCTTTTTAATTATAGGTGACGATTGAGTTTAACTTAAGTCAATTTTTATTTATGAATTTAAATTTTTTTTGTCACTGCATTATTTTATACATAGAATGAATTATATTTATTATATATTTCAATTAGAAATGTTTTTATATTTTATATGATAAATATATTCTTTTTAGTTTTCGAGGCAATCGTTAAATCAAAAGGTTTTGAGCCCCCATGATGGCAGTGACCCATGATCGTGCATGAAGCCATGAAGACATATTTTAATACACCTTCAAGATATCTGAGAATGACGTGCAAGATGAGGTTCCAATCATGAACCATATTGTAGTTTCAAAGCACAAGGTGTGCACTTGCGCATTAGATCATGAAGTGGGGATTGCAATGAAGATTCCCCGAGTGAAGGCATGCTCGACGTTTATTCTCAATGTATGGACATGGCGAGTTGGGAAAGGTTCCATGTTCTTGATTTCATTTATACTACTCGCTATATTAGTTGAGGGATGCAAAAGAGAAAATACTTCAACAGTTCCACTACATTTTCTTTGTAAGTAGAAGGACTAGGCTCCACTGAATTGGTCCTTTTTTCTTTGAAAGAAATGGGCTATCCTCAACACTCGACACATCTTCCTTATCTTGTTTGTAGACGAAAAAATTCACTTTTTCCTAATCGAACCAATCCTTGCTGCACCCAGTTATACTATTGTCCCCATCATTACTTCTCTATTTCTAACTTCCCATCTAGTTTTTATTGCTTATACATAGATAATTCTAGGCTTGCGAATCTGTGCTTTAGATATTTTCCCCACTTCTTGTATCTCCCTTTTCCTCATTCTCTCTTTCTCACTCTCACGTCGTATTCGCTTAGTTTCCTTTTCCTCTCTCTAGTGCTCCTTCCACCCTCACTCTAATTGTTACATTTGCACTTTCCTCGCATTCTATCCAATTCCAAGGGAGAGAGTCTATTTGATAATAGGAGGTGGGGGATGAGGTCTTTCAGAAAAATCATGAGCTGAGGTCCAAGCCTAAGCCTCAAAAAACTATTTCCATGAGAATTATCCCTTGCTCATTCAACACGAATGATAATACATTGAGAAGGAACTGGTTGACAGGAGAAGTAAAACTCTGAACTCTGAATTGATGGCCAATGTGGAGGATTGGGTCCCTGATGTGGGCATACCAAAAGCTCAGTACAATTATTACCTTCACAGAGTGGATATTTAATGGCATATCAAACACTTGCTATGAGAGGTCTTGTTTGACCATAGTGAGAGAATGGATGAAATCCTCCTTCACATGTAGGAGCTCCACTCACTTGAATAAATCATGGATGATTGACTAGAATGATTGGAAATAACACTACTTTGAGATAGAGATCTGCCACCTCTTGGCCACCCTACGCATCCTTCCTGTGATGGTTTATTTCATGGTTTCTTTTTGGCATAATGAAAAACCCATTAGTAAGCATAGTAACACCTTCCTTTTATAGTTCTTGTGCATGCTTAAACCCTTTTTTTACTTGCTTATCATAGAATTTGCAACCAATTTTCATCTTTTGTAATAAGCCTGGCTACCACTACTTAACCCATAGATTTTTGGATATTATAGTCCCATTCATGACGAGTATTCTACGCTTGATTTAGGCTTAGATAAGCTAGATATGATCAAGGATTCACTCCTTGGCATGGTTTGTACATATATATTTGATTAATATAATATTGTGAATTTAGAAAAAAAAACAGTTCCTAGCCATTAAAGGAAATATTATGACTTCAACATATAATGAAAGTAAGGAGAAAAAATATATTTCTCTAATCACCCAAATTAAATCCAATTAATTATGCTGAAGGTGTTCTTTAAGGGGGGTTACTATGGAGGATTTCGTCATTTATCCATAGCCTATAAGAACATGTGACATGTACCCATACCATTTGATGGTAAAAATGTCATTGTGTTGCATAAGAGAATATTCTATGTATGGCTAAGCACATGTCAACAAACAGAAATTTGCTATGTGTGAAGTGGGCAGAAGAATCATTCAACAAATGACACTCTGAATAGAAGTTCTTTGCCACCATAGATTTGAGAAGTAGCAGAGTGACATGGTGAGTAATATGGATTTCTACCATTTTCTTAAAGGGGATCCTTTGTTGAACTATAAATCCGTTGATGAGGGAAGATCATAGATGCAAAGTTTGAACTTTGGGAATTTGGGTAGCTTAAGCTACCGCATATTTAAACTGGTTTGTTCTTGGATTCCTTCACATAGCTTCTTCCTTCATAGTCTCACAACGAGCTTTGTCACTTCCACCACATTGAATAAATCCACACAGTCTGATCACCTCAGTGCGTCTTCCTTTCTAATGGGCTTCAACTTAGTTTATTCGCAAAATTGAACCTTCGTCCACATGGAAAGGTTGTCTGCTCTTTGAAAATCTCTTCCTAGAAGCACCTAAGATTGCCAACCCCCAAGTCATGAGGGTTGCTCTTGTTGAGACCCTAGAAACAACCGTCATTGTGTTGGTGGGGAAATTGATCTATACATTTTGAGCCACATATGATATGTCTACAATAGTTGTAATACATTCATTGTTTGAGTTGACGGTAAAGAAAAATTGACAGTCTTGGACCTTATTTCAATTATAAGCATGGAAGGTGTTTTAAGTGGGATAACACGCAGGAAGCTATCAGTGGAGTTTTTTTCCTTTTCCGTGGCATCTTCTACAATATGTCGTGTGCTTTAAAATCACATCTTGAGGAATGGAAAAGTGCAATGTGAATTCTAGTCCTCTAACATTATTGTGGAGAAAAGTGATGAATGGATAGAAACTAAAGATTACATGAATGCAGGTGGGGTGGAGCAGTTGGTAGTGGGGATGTCTAGTAATTCTATAGAATATGGTGGTTTTATTAAGAAACTAAGCTCTCCATATTTGTACAACAAGTGCCCAAACATCATCGAGCTCTCATTTGATCATTCTATAGGGGGAAGGTATATTCTTGTCCGACCTACGCAAGGATAATAGAAATTGAAACCACCACACTATAAGCAACATACACATAATGTTCCAACTAGAGATATGTAGATTGATGCTCGTTTTGCGAATTGAGCACTCTAGAGGAGAAGTAGAATGGAAGATTCAGAAAAACCAATGGTTGAGCATAAGACAAAGAGAGAAGTGATGAAACTAATTCATACCCCAATTTTAAATCGATCCACTTTAGTTCTAGATTGATCAACTGGTGTAGATTGAACCACCAATATGACAAAAGACAACTGTATAAATTCAAATTGAAGGGTCAATGGAATTATAATTATGATCCCATGGAATATTTTATTGTGAATGATAAATAATCAAGTTTAGTGATAGAATTATAGCTGTAATCCAATGGTTATTTAGATATCCAATGGTAGGACACATGGTAGAGTTTTAAGCATATGGATGATGTGGCAGTTAAAAAATAAAATATGGCAAGAATTCAATCCAATGGTTATTTAGATATCCAATGGTAGCACACATGGTAGAGTTTTAAGCATATGGATGATGTGGCAGTTAAAAAATAAAATATGGTAAGAATTCCATGGCAAATATTTGGTTAAGGTGAAATGAATTTTGTTTTAAATTTATTTGGAGTTTGTAAAAGTAAATGTATTGAGCCTAGCCGACTCAATATTTTTTTTGTAGTTGTTAGAATTGAATATTCCAATAATTGTTTCATGAAAAGAAAAAAATCCAATGAGAAAATTGAACCAAGATGAAAATAAAATTGTCAAAAGTGAAATGAAGCAGGTGAGTATAGTAGAGACAATGTTTTTCAAGTCACTTTGGCCATAATATTGGTTGGGGCAGCAACGGAGGTTAGAGCATTAGTTGATATTGGATGGTGGACAAATATTGGTAAATGAGTGTATAGAATAATAACAAAGTCATTACCATATTGTTATGTGAGTCACACCTATTCTAGCAAGTCTATATCTTATGTTTTATGTTGATGTAATGGTCCTAGATAATGTATGTACATCATAACTCTAGGAGTTGGAGTGTGTATTTTCTGTCTTGTTTGAAGTAGAACTATCACCATGTTGCGGAAGAGAAGGTTCTATATATATTCATTCTACTCCACCTCATATTTGTCCTGTATGGAAGGCCTAGAACCTTAGTTATAGATTTGGATCGAATTAGCTCTGGCAATGAAAGGAATTCCAATTTGGGATTCGTTTCATTTTCCTATTATGTAGCTCATGTTTTTCTCTGATCCATTTGAGTTTGATCAAGAAAAACACACTCATTGGAGAAACAAGTTGATGACGTTGAGCAGTAATTTTTTTTCTATTCAATCATCCCTTGGCCCAAACCCTTTTGAAAGCATGGAATGAAGAGAGTGGGATAAAAAAAAAAAAAAAAAAAAAAAAAAAAAAAAAAAAAAAAAAAAAAAATTAGACAAATTTTATTTGGTCAAGGTTTTGATTGTCATGTTCAACTCATATTCAATCCAATGGCCACGAACTTTGAAATTTTAAGCCATTTTCCAAATGGTTTTGATTAAAAATTTACATTCCATTTTTTAAAATTTATTGTGAATGTTCTTCAAATTATATAAATGATTTTTAAAGATGAGATAAATATGGATATGTTCATAGGTTTTCTACCTTTAAAAAGAGAAGCAATTAGAGTGCATTTGTTATAGTGTGTGAGAAATAATACAAACTAAAGATCATTTATGTGAATATTAAATTCATTTAAAGGGATATTAATACCAATTCTAAAGTGCATTTATGTGAGTATTGCAAAGGGATTAGAAAATCATATGTATTTTATTTATTAAATTTTGAAAATAGTGCTTTTTATTTCCTCTTCGTGTGAAGGAGTTTAAATTTATTTTATTTATTAGGTTAGTGAAATCTATAATTAATTATATATTATAAAATGGTATCATTATTTATTTATACTAACTTATATTAATTAATAAAAATTAATAATAATGATATTCTAATTTTAAGGTTATGGTCAAGGTAGACATAAAACTGGTATATAAGACCCTCTTTTTTGTGAGAGAAGGGGCCCATTTCCACCCAACACTTTGACTAGTAAAGTTTGTGTAAGGTGTATATACTCTAAGCCCATTTGAATTTGAACATGTCTTCTCACAATGAAACACAAGCTCTTAGGCATTAGACCCACTCAATTTGTCAACAATTTCAGTTGAAACTATATTTTGGTCCTGAAGTAAGATCTAAACTTGCTTTTGATGCATTAATAGCTCATTTTTCTCACACAGAAAGAAGCATGTTAACCCCCAAGACCCATAGGATTTTAGTAGGAGTAAAACTATACATTGTATGGACCACTAATGAGTTATTTCAAGTGGTATGATTTTCCTTAAATAAAATTAATGAGTTAGGCAATATTAATATATAATAGCAAATGATAATGATCCTTAGTATTAACTAGCCACTAAATCATAATAGACTTTACACCTTCTAAAATAAAGAAATAAATAAGTTATATCAAAAGCTAAAACGAATCTATGTAACAAATGGGCCTTAAAATCTTTATAATGATTCCATGGAACTTATAATCTTTGAACAATGTGTAATATTTTTAACAAAAATTGAACATAATCAAATTTCGCATAACATATGATTCTATACACACTCAGCCAATATCAAATTTAATTTTGTGTTCGTCGCTAATTATCACACCACAGTGAAAATACCCTCCTCACTGATACTTGGGAAGCATTAAAAGTTATTCCATTCTAAATGCCCAATACACATATTCAGAGTCACATGATTCGTTTTAATTTCATTTACTTTCTCATCACATATTTTGTCAAACCAGGCGGTAAATCCTGAACACAAATTGATTCGTGTGTATTATTCCTTCAGATAGGTCTTCATTATATACATGAGGGAGAGACTGTTCACTTCATCTACTGATGACTGTTCATATTACTTATTTATCTATTTACATTATATTCACCCAATCTTGATGATTAGGTGTCAACATTCCCCCCCTTAATCTGAAAGGATGTTGGTGAGTCCAAGCATCATTCTGAATCATTTAAGCTTTTCTCTTCCAAGTGCTTTGGTGAAGATGTCTGGAATTTGCTCATTAGTGGAACAATGACGGAGATGGATTGTTTTGGCCTCAACATGATGTCGAATCAGATGCTATTTAGTATTGACATTCTTCATTCGATCATGGAACTTTGGTTTCTTGGCCAAATTTATTGTAGAGGTATTGTCAATCATGAGTGGAGTTGATTGTACTTGTTTTACGTGCAAATCTTCAAGAATTTTCTTGAGCCACACAATTTCTTTTGTTGCTTCAGCTGCTGCCACGTATTTTACTTTTGTTGTGGAATCTACTGGAACTGATTGTTTGCGTGATCTCCAGGAGACAACTCTTGATCCAAGACTCATAGCATATCCTGAAGTAGATACCCCAGTTTCTTTGCCTCCATCGAAGTCTGAATCAGAGTATCCAATCACGCTGAAGTCGCCCACCTGTATCTACTTGATTCCAAAGTCTTGAGTTCCCTTCAAGTACCTTAGAACTCTTTTTGCAGTAGACCAATGTCCCTCACAAGGCTTTTGCATAAACCTGGAGAGGATTACAACAACAAACAAAATGTCTGGTTTGGTAGTGATTAGGTAGTTGAGACTTCCTACAAGCTGTCTATACTTTGTTGCATCCTCAAATTCTTTTCCTTCAATAGATGTGAGCTTTAAGTTTTGTTCCAATGGAGTAGTAAGAGGATTGCATTATGTCATGCCAAACCTGTTCAATATATCTCCAATGTATTTCTTTTGAGAAATAAATATGGACTTCAGATGTTGGGTTACTTCAATGCCAAGATAGTAATGAACATAGCCCAAATAAGTCATTTCAAAACTTTTCCCCAATTCCTTCTTTATGGATTCAATGTAACTTTCATTGTTCCCTATCATCAAAAGATCATCTACATATACCACAAGATATACAACTGTTTTTCCAACTTTCTTGACAAATAAAGTTGCATCATCAAGATCATAATGTTTGAAATTGAGTTTCAGAAGATGCTCAGTTAGTTTTTCATACCAGGCTCACGGTGCTTGTTTGAGGCCATACAAGGACTTCACCAATTTGCATACTTTATGTTCATGTCCTTTCACAGAAAATCCTTCGGGTTGGGACATAAAAACATTCTCTTTTATATCTCCATTTAAGAAACCAGTTTTTCCATCCATTTGATGGACTTTCCAACTGTTCTGAGCTGCTAGGGCAAAGAGTGTCCAGATGGTAGTCCATTTTGCTACGGTGGCAAAAGTCTCCTCATAATCGACCCCTTCCTTCTGTGCAAAACCTTTTTCCACAAGCCTAGCTTTGTGCTTGTCAAGTGAGCCATCAGCTTTATACTTGTTCTTGTAGACCCACTTCCAGCCAATTGGTTTGGTTCCTAATGGAGGATCAACCAGCTTCCAAGTGTCATTCTTTATGAAGGCATCATACTCTTTTTGCATCTCTTCTTTCCATTCATCATGAGAAGCAACTTCTTTGAAGGAAGTTGGCTCAAAATATGTAGACAAGTTCAATTCACAATCATAAGAAACATCCATATCAACAGGTGAATTAGAGTCATCTACATCACCTCCATTTTGCCGGTTTGAATTTCGAGTTCCTGTCTTTCCAACCTCATCAAGATGAACACTTTCAAGTGTCTTTGTCATCCACTTTGGGGGACCTTTCTCGGATGGTATAGGCTGCTCCGCTGATTGAGTTGTGATTGAATCAAGGTTGAGTCTCCCAATTTTGTCAATCACATCACTTAAAGCATCATCCGTTGTTGGAGTTTCATGCAGGGGAGAGTGTTCTTTAGAAGAATATTCCACATGTTGATCTAGTATATGAATCCCCCCTTCAAGATGTGGAATCTGATTATCAAATTCTTGAAATGATTTTGCTTTTGCAATTCTATCCAAGTGATCAAGTTGCTGCTCAACAACATTGTCACTTTTGGATGATTCAAGAAAAATTACATCTCTAGATACAACAAACTTTTTATTTCTTCATCATAGAGGCAGTATGCTTTGGAGGTATTTGAATACCCCAAGAAAATACACTTACGACTTCTAGCACCAAGTTTGTTTCTATGTACCTTTGGTATCAAAGCGTAACAGGTGGAACCAAAAATCCTGAGATGTTTGACCGAAGGAACATGTCCATACCACAATTCATAAGGAGTCTTGTTTCTTATAGCACTAGATGGACATCTATTCTTATATATGCAACACATAGAACAACATCAGCCCAAAACATTATCTTTACATTTTTGAAAAAAAACATGGATCGTACCATATTAAGATTGTCCTATTCATTCTTTTAGCGACACCATTCTGTTGGGGATTATAAGGCACAATTGTTTGATGTTTGATCCCATGTTGGCGAAGATAGTTTTCAAATTCATTTGATGTGTATTATTTTCCATTATCAATGCGAATAGACCCAATATGAGATTGTGTATCATTTTCAATCCATTTATGAAAATTCTTAAATGTTTGAAAAGCATCAGATTTGTTCTTCAATAAATAAACCCAACACATTCTAGTGTAGTCATCAATAAATGTCATGATATATTTATTTCCATTTGCAGAAGGAACAGGCATTGGACCACATAAATCTGAATGAATGAGTTCAAGTTTTCTATTTGCTCTTGAATGTGAATCATGAAAAGACTATTTGCTATGCTTTCCTAGAATGCAAGCATCACATTGCTTAAGTTTCCTAGGAATTGTAGGCAAACCAGCAACACCATTTTTCTTCAACAAGCGGAGACTGTCATAGCTCAAATGTCCAAATCTAGCATGCCATAATAAACTTGATGGAAGTGTACCTTCTTCATGATGAGAATTGTATGAGAAATGTTGTGCATGAGCAGAGGTTCCTTGCAACTTGAGAAGCCTTTCTTTTCCCCTCATGACAAGTGAGTGGTCAGATGCTTTTCTTACATCAAGCTTGCCATCAAACATATGAATGGAGTGACCTTGCTGGCAAATGTGGACCAAGGACAGCAAGTTTATCTTGAGCTGTGGGAGATATAGAACATGATGCAGAAGAAAGTCTGGAAGACCGGGCAGTTTAAGCCTGATTGTGCCAAGCCCTGATGGCTTGATTTTTGATTGGTCTGCTAAGTATACTGCTCCATCAACATTGTCAGTAAATTCTTAAAAAAAATATTTTCTATGAGTCATGTGGCAGGTTACTCCTGAATCAAGTAACCAATCATTTTTCCAAGAAGCAAGTGAAGTATTAAATAAATCTTCATTTACTCCAATGTTACATTGTGCCACAACATAGTGAGTGGATTCAGGTGCTTTACCTTTGTCTGTGTCATCAGTTTTACCTTTCTGTTGGTTTCTTTGTTGCTCAATTTTGTCCCATGGTAGCTTGCATGTAGAGGCATCATGTGATCCATTTCTTTTGCAACGTATGCAGTGCAAATCTGCCTTTTCTCCTTAATCGTCTGCCCCCCCTGCCTTTGAAATCTCTTCCACCTCTTCCTCTAGAAGAATCTTGAGCAAGATTATTATCTCTATGTGCAAGAAGAGTTGTCTTCTTTTCCAAACCCTTCTATTTTTCAACAAACTTCTCCATTATAAAATTTGAACTAAACCCAAAAAATAATTACAATATTTGTAGCAAAACACTAATAGTAATTTGCTATGTCTTTACAAAATGGAATCAACTGCTCAATATTCATATATAATGCAATATATATATTCCACATATTATACCATGGCATGTCATGCACATCATATATAATGCAATCAGAGGGACTAACCAGCGTAGAGAATCCCAATCTCTGGATTGAAACCAAGGTTTGATTTTATTGTTATTTTTTTTTAATATCAAATATAGCCCATGCATTCAACACAAAGAGATAGTGCTAACTAGCCCAACAGCATTTTTCTTCAATACAAGTCGAACCAGCGCATCATAAGAAGAACTCCACACTTCATGAGAATAATTCAAGGCAGAAATTATGAATCCAACATTAATTCATACCGTGGATTGAACATGCGACCTTCGAGTTGCCATCAAAGCGTATTCACCATAAAATTAGCCAGCAAGCAATATTCCAGTCACATAAAATTCGTCAACAACTTAAATACAACAGGCTAATATATATGGGAAATGTTCAACATATGGTATTAAATCATATCAGCGTTCCAAACATACAGCATTGTAATAATGAGAGTTTTAAAAAAACTGGCATTCAACGATTTTTATATGCCAAAAAAACTTCAACCCACCATGAAAAGAGAGTTACAACTCATCCATCGATCATAGTAGACAGAATGATCTGATACTAAATAAGCACTGCCTTAAATGTAAGCCAGAGTATAGAGCAGCCATGGAACTGAATCTTATGAGAAGTTTCGAAGCAAACTCCACTGTGTTATCGCCCACGGCAATGAAGAAAAGGGCGAAACATCGAATAATTCTCAACCCCGTTTTAATAGACGTCGGACAAAGCTACTTTCACTGAATCAAGAGGATCAGACTGTTAGTGTATCAAGAGTTCAACACATACAATTATAGCAGCGTTAATACACAGTGTTAATATGAGACTAGCGTGAAAATACACAGCGTTAATACATAGCGTTGATACACAACAATGGAACTTGATTCACGCACGCAGATCCCGGCAATGGTTCTAGTTTTGTTCTGGTTCTTCAATGGATGGTTCTTCAACGAAGCAGCGTTCAAGATGTAAGAGAAACGACTCAACCAACAGACCAACGTTCAAGATGCAAGACCAATGTAGTTCGCTGCTGTGTGGAGGTACCAATGCAGCAACATGGCCTCAAGGCATGCAACAATTCAGATGGTTTTCAGGTCTGAGGTTGTCAAGTTAGAGGATTCATAATTATGGCAGACAAAGCGCACATGGGCAGTGGACAGAGAGCAGTAGGCAGAAGGGAGTTACAACTATTTTTGGTAGTTGGCTCTAATACCATGTCAGGTCAGGCAGTAACTCCTTAAAGCAAAACTGATTTGTATGTTTATTCATTTAGGTTGGTCTTCATTATATACATGAGGGAGAGACTATTCACTTCATCTCCCGATGGCTGTTCACATTACTTATTTATTTATTTACATTTTGTTCACCCAATCCTGGTGATTAGGTGTCAACAAGAATGACTACCAAGACTGCGTAAGGCACAATCTGGGCTGCTGGGAGGTTGATTAACTATTGGAACTGTGTAATGCATAGTCAAGTTTGGTTGCTGACAGTTGGAATTGTGCAATGCGTAATCTCAGCTGGCAATGGTTGCAAGCTCATCAACTGCATTGCACAATTTTCTAGGCCAGCAATCATTGTCCCTCATAATTGCGCAATGCAAGAATGGAGGACAGTCACTGGGCAGAAATGTGCATTTCCCGAGAGGAAGACAAAGCCTTCCCTATCAGGATTGCGAAATGTTTTCTTGGTGAGGCAGAGTTCGAGCCAATGTTGTTGTTGGGTTGTCTTATATTCTTTCCACAACTAGCCCATGTAGTTATCCGGGGGGTTAGAGGGGGGGCAAAGCCCCCCCTTTCGTTGCGTCGATTGCGTAGTGGGGGGGTCATAGGGGCTTTGAGGGGTGCAGGTAACCCCACTTTATGGGGACCGGGGCAGCACCATGGAAAATTTTGGTTTTGGGCCCTATGTTACGTTGGGCAAACCCACCTATGGTTTTATGCATGATTTTCGCACATGGTTTTTTGGACACGATGGTTTTTGGTCCATGGTTTTGGACGCGATGATTTCGGTCCATGGTTTTGGACGCGATGGTTTTCGGTCCATGGTATTGGATGCTTCGGCATGTATAAATATGTATTGTAACATTGAAAGGAACATAATGAAAAATCAAGCTGGTAGCCCGGTTTTGGGATCCAGTGGGAAATCTCTGTGCATATGTGTTTTATGTGTTATGCTCTCACATTTTTATTTTTCATGTGATTTAGAATTCATACGCAGGTAATTTCTGTACGGGGTTAAAACCTACATATGGTATCAGAGTTGTTTTGGCTTCAAGGGGACGCCTTTTTTGCTGAGGGGTTTCGCTCGGGCCTGTGGTAGACCCTGTTCAGTGGGAGATCTGTGAGATCGATTCTGGTGGTGAAAGAAGATGGTGAGTAGTG
>APFE031727054.1:0-80381 GCA_000404065.3 Pinus taeda | reverse complement strand
GTTGAAAAGATTTAATATGCCCAATGCAAAACCAGTTAGTACACCTTTTGCTAGCCATTTCAAACTTAGTAAGGAAATGTGCCCAAAGACCCAAGAAGACATGGATTATATGTCTAAAGTTCCATATGCATCAGCAGTTGGAAACTTAATGTATGCAATGGTTTGCACAAGGCCTGATATTGCACATGCAGTGGGAGTTGTAAGTAGGTACATGAACAATCGAGGAAAGGAACATTAGATGGTAGTGAAATGCATTCTCAGATATTTGAAAGGTACCACAAATCAAGCATTATGCTTTGGTGGTTCAAACATTTCTTTACAGGGATATGTTGATGCAGATATGGTAGGTGATAGAGATAACAGGAGGAGCAATACAGGATATGTATTTATTGTAGGTGGAAGAGTTGTCAGTTGGGTTTCAAAAATCGAAAGTGTTTTTGCACTTTCAACAACAGAAGCAGAGTATGTTGCTGCTACAGAGGCTAGTAAAGAAATGATTTGGTTACAAAGGTTTATGTGTGAATTGGGTAAGGAGTATGATATGGGCACGTTATACAGTGATAGCCAATGTGCCATTCATCTTGCAAAGAACTTAGAATTTCATTCCAGGACTAAACACATATAGCTCAAGTACCATTTCATATGATCAGTGTTGGAAGATGGAGAGTTGAAGCTGGAAAAGATACACACTAGCCAGAATCCTGCAGATATGCTAACAAAAGTTGTAACCAGGGAGAAACTGAGAATATGCTCAGTTTTAATTGGCCTTCAAGGATGATGATGAAGATGAGAAACAACTAGGTCCAAAGAGGAGTCATTGTCCAGCAAATGAAGTAGCGGTGGAGTTGCTACAATCATTCTCCAAGTGGGAGATTGTTGGGTGTGGAGCATGATTATTTAGAGGTCTTTGTTTCAGCTGAATGTATACCCCAGGAAGTTTGTACACCTATCCACGTGGCGGGGGTGCGGAGGGGACATTCCCCCCCATGGGGGTTCGAGGGGACCGATCCCCCCCAGCTGGGGGGTCCGGGGGCCAATGGTCCCCTGGCGGGGGTTTCAGGGGCAGTGCCCCCGAAGCTAAAAATAGATGTAAAATTGCCTTGTAAAAGTATAGTAATTTCTAGTCAATCTGGGCCGTTCATTAGGCGGATGATCTGACGGTAGGACTTATGTTTAGTTTAGGGTTTTTTTCCCTAGAAGGAAACCCCTATCTTTGTATGAGGGCATTGTATTGAGGCTGTGATATAGATGTGTATTCTCCGAGCGAGAAACAAAGAGGTGAGACTGTGAGAGAAAACAGAGGATATTACAATGGATCTGCTGTAGGTTGTGTCTCTTCATTTTGCTGGATAATAAAAAGGAAGGACTAGTTGTTCGAGGTGGACATAGCCTAAACTCGGTGAACCACGTATATCTGTGTCTCTTTGGTTTTATGTGTTTTCTATGTTTATATTTACACAATATTCTATGTGTTCCATTGCTTTGTAATATATAATTTTCTAACATTTTTCAGGTCTTGAACTTCTGGAGAAGTTTTGACCCCCTAAAAGAAACTTTTTTGGGGTCCACAATAGGCCCATTGCCATTGGTAGGGGCCTGCATCGAAACCTATAGTACTCAACGAGACCTTTCCAACAAGGTATTGTATGCACCAAATGGAGATAATATGACCAAGTTACAACCTCGGGAAGATGGCTGCTCAACTAACCCCAATGGGGCCCACAAATGCTTGGGGTTATATCTCTTGGAGTTAGGGTTTTGGTTATTTAGGGTTTTCTCATGTTTTACAATAATAAATAGGCCCTTGAGCCTCACTGTCACATAGTTCAAAGGCACGTAGTTGCCACATCTCTTCTCAGAGATAAGATACCATTGCCCGAGCTACCCTATTTCCATTCTATTTGTAAGCATAGTTTAGTATTTTTATATTAATTAAATGAAGTGTTTTTTTGTTGCATCTCTATGTTTATGATTATATATGTAAGTTGTTGTGTTCCTATTTAAGTTTGGATCAGTGGTATCACAACAATTTTCTCTTTCTCTGTTTTTCTTTGCATGTCCCCAATGAGGTCAAGGTATAATAAGTTAGGGCTTCATTTGGTTGAACCATTGTAAGGTCATCCTTGCAAAATACGACGACCTCCCATGATGGAAGAAAAGAAAGGGGGGCACGAGATCCTTTCAAAATGTTGCTCGAGGAAGCCCTCGAGTGTAAGAGGGACACAATGATGGATAAATTTTCCTAGATCCTTCCACATGTGATGCATCTTCATCTAGGATCCACACTGCAGGTGCCACTCCTTTTAAGGTAGAAGTTAACTTCGATATTCCTATATTCAAAGTCCTGATAGATGCAAATGCCATAGATAAATGGCTAAATCTGTTGGAAGGATATTTTTTAGTCCATGACTTTTCTAGTCGGGAAAATATTACTTTTGTACTTCTCAAAGCCACTGCACATGTCAAGGACTAGTGGGAAACCTATTGTGAACAAAAGGACAAGAATGAACCCTTTCTATTTTCAGCTGTGCTCACTTGAAATTCTTTTCACGATGCCATCAAGGAACAATATTACCCTATCAGGAGTTATGAAGACAAATACATAAAGTGGACCACGCTACAGCAGGGAAGGGACCAAGATGTGCCAGAGTTCACAAATATTTTCCATACCCTTCGCACGAAGTTGGGTATAAAGGATACTAAGCGGCATTTGGTGCTAAAGTATAGCAAATGTCTACACAAGTACATCCAGGATGAGATGGAGTTCCTAGACATTTCCTCGCTTGGCACAATGTATCGGTACGTTGTCAAGATTGAGCAGAAGTTTAAATAGAAGAAGCGAGACTTTAGATCTGCAAATCCAAAGAAAGGAAAAGGCACCTCCAAACCACAAAACAAAGGACCAAGCCAAGGCGGGGCTACCTAGGACATCCTGCCGAAGCCTCAAGAAAAGAACAACACCATAAAGACGAAGAAGGACACAGGAAAATGATGTGAGTTCCATAAGAGCTCCACTCATAATACAAGTGAGTGTCGAGCAAAGCAGTCATTGGTGGCCGAGCTAAAGGCTTCCAAATCAGACTCAGGTTTTGACTCTAAATCAGAACCCAATAAGGGAACTAACAAAGGGAAGCAGATCATTGGTGCAGAGCCCAGTGCCACCATGGCCACCATAAATATCTAGAAGATTGAGCCTAAAGATATAGATGAGGGAGAATTCCTTTTCCACTCACAGTTCATTGTCAACAGTGGGAGCCACAAGAACTTCATTTCAGTAGAGGTCGTGAAGTAGCCGGGCCTAAAGACTATAAGACATCCACAACCGTACATCGTCAGGTGGCTTCATGAAGCACAAGATCTTTGTGTTACCCAGGAGTGCTACCTTCCCTACAACATCAAGCCCTTCACGAATGAGGTACTGTGTGAAGTTTCTCCTGTTGAATTTTTTGATGTATTGTTAGTGTTGTACCTCTGAGATGATAATGGTCAATTAATCATGCCAGAGCATCTAAGATATTTGTTTTGGGGTTTTGGGTTTTGGTTTTTATGGAGGACCAATACATAAAATAAATGGTAAGAATGATGTATTTAACTCTTTTAGATAGTAGTAATAAATAACCAAAGGGATACTATTTAACTTCACACAGTGATTTGAATTTATAAGGTGTGTAGAAAGAATAGTAAGGAGATATGATTGCTTTAAATTTCAGAGAGAAAGATAAATTATAATAAGTGAGAAAACCTTTGATAAATGTTCAAAAGTTAAACAAAATATTGTTTAAAATTACATAAGATATTGACAATTTTATAACTTAGAGGGAGCCTTTCAGACAGACAATCCAATATCTCAATCACTTTATGATAATAACTTGTTGAAGCCCCGAACATCGGGTCTACAACAAGGGGGATACCCACCCAGTCCAAACCTTGGTTAGCAGCTCCTTTTCTGTTTGGTATAGTGGGTCCGACTGGGGATATGCGACCAATTTCCCAATTTATGTGTGTGTGTGTTGAGAATTGATATTTCCTTCCTAATAATTTCTAAGTAAAATAAAATGCTTTTATTCTAAATCTATTTTATCAACATGCAATTGTATTCTAATGAACAGAAATATCTAATTCTAAAACTAACCCAGGATTTAATCTTTCAATTATGCGATCTAAAATAATTTCAAATGGCAATTGGTAGTAAAGATCATTCAACTGCTATGAGAAAAGAATTCAATAAAGATAAACCATTTTGTATAAAAATTTAGACGAAACAATTGTGAAAAACATATTGCATAATAAGTTACTCATATATTAAGCACAAATAAATAGCTATCACCATACAGAAGTGCCACATCATAACTCAAGCATTCAAGCATTGATATATGAATAACTGAACCTGAATATCGCCTCAACGCATAAGCAGAAATTGTTAAGAGATAAAAGTACCATTTATAATGAGTTCTACTCATAAGCTTCAGCAATAATGATCTATCTCTTCTTAGTCTAACATCCACTAACAGTACAAAAGTGCAACGTCGGTAGTAGATATTAAACACAAATATCAATAAATCATGTTCCATTCATTCATCAAAACCTCCTCGGAGGGTGCAAAAGTGCATGTTCTAAGGAAAGGTTTTTGATAAATTTTAGGAACCTTCTCTAAATGCATGAGAAGGGTTTAAATACTACTAACTAAATCTAAAAATAAGTTATTACAAAAATGTAGGATGTGATTTAAATGATCTTCTACATTTTAGGCAAAAATAAAGAAAAATTAAAACTAAAACTGAATTTAAAACTAAAACTGGCAACTAATTATCTATGTATCTGTTCCTTGTAGTCGCAAGCATTCAACATTTGCTTGAGGAGAGTTGGTTGGCCGACCTCCAACTTCAACTATCCTGTGAAAATGAAATCGGCAAGTGCTGGCGCCATCTTCTCAGCAGAGTTAATGATACATTTGAGAGTCATGCAGTGGCTATGTGGTTTTACCAAGTATGTCCAGTAAGAATCCCAATTCAACTTGGTTAACCTTTTGATGGACTCTGCTCTTTCTTGAGCCTTCTATTTCCAACTTGTCTGTAGATGATATACATTTGGTAAATATCCTGGAGTGGTCTTTGATATTTACATACCACCTTAAGAATTTCTCTGATAAATACCAGAAGTTTTAGAGCTCAGGTTTTTCCTTTAGCCTTTAGCATTCTTTCTTTACACTTTTCCAAGTTTACAGGCGACTGAGTAATCTAAGGCTTTCCCCTTCAAGGGTTTTTCCCAATCGCGCATCGGAAACTGCCTCCGTTTCTCGATCGGGACTTCCCTGGTGCTATTTTTCACCTCTTGCGTGCTTTTGTTAGAGGATGTAAACCTTAAATTTTGTGGAAATAATGACTCCATGAGTTCTTGGTTTTGAGTTTTAAATTCTTTGTCCGTGATATCAGCACTATCCAGTACCCATTTGACCATGTCCGTGTATGGAAGAATCTTGGGCCTCGCCACTATCCTTTGCAAGAACAAACATGCTAGTTCTGTAATCGATGCCTCAGACGACCCGCGTGAATCTGCAGTTGCTATAACTTCCATTACCCTGGGGTTTTCTTCCTTGAGTAGGCTGTGCATGCTTTCCCAAGTAGTAAGACCGGCATCTCTATTGCAGGTGGTGTCTATGTACAAGGGCGTCATTTCTTTATCTTCAGAACTTGGAGCTTTACCTTTCTTTCCCATAATATTCTGAACATTGCTATGTATACTTCTTTGCTCTTCGCTCCTACAATTTACAAATGAGGTAAGAGTAATGTTAAGAAAAAGGTGACAGGAAAGCCTTAAATGTTGAAATCTTATAAAATATATCATCCTACGTGAAATGGCCCTTCAATCAGATAAAAACCTATTTCATTAATGATTACCAACTAATTCATTAATTAACATTAAAGCGCATAACTTTTTCGAATGGCGAGCCCTGAAGATCTGCGATAAGGTGATTTTGTGATTTGCTTCGCAATATCGCTGATTCGTTTGTGTGTGGCAATCATCTATTACAATGTGTTTTCTGCGAAATGCGATTTGCGAGATGCGCCATCACATATTGGCGATTTGGGGCATTTCACTTTAAGTGATATTTGAGGTATGCGATGCGATGAGTAACTTTGGTGCATGATTTCACATCGCGATTTCGTAATCTTGGGATTCCATGTGTAGGAAGACATCCATTACCTTTTTGCGATGTGACGCTCTTTATTGAGAGAGTGGTTTTATTTGAACTTTATCATAAAACTTAAGTCATTTTAGATTTTTCAGGTATTCTCCTAAGTTTATGATAGTAAGTTTTATTCAAAAAGGGAACACAAGCACTAATTTATTTTTTTAATTTTTTGAATAAGGGTCCCCTCTTATTTAGTATTAGTGATAAAACTAAATAAGAAGGGGGGTTGTTGCTGGCCACAACAATTGGTGATTCACTTGGAAGAACCAGTTATCTCTGCTTTTCTTTTGAATTTTCTAAACTTCCAATACAGAAAGCTTTTCCAGAAAATCAAACTTTATTATGGAAAGATAAACTACACCTTGCTTTTAGCTGTTAATGATAGTTTGTTTCTTCTATGTTAACTTTGGTTATTTACCTCCTAGAGCTAGTCATTGTATTTACATCAGTCACTACTTGGTTTATAAAGATAAAAACAAAGCCCTCTTTGTAAATCAGTTTTAAATATGCTCATTTGTCATAGGTAGAGCCTCTGCTGCTAGCAGGTGTTTATAGCCTCGATAGGGTTACTTGTTACCCAACAATGATCCTGTATCCTGCTTGGAGAAATATACGATTTTCAAAGGGAAATCCATATCCACACTTATTGCTTTTTATTTTTCCTTTTTAATTCTTAAAGAACAATGCCTTAGTTTGGTAGCCAAATTATGACAGTGCCATTCACTTGATTTATAACTTTGCTGAACAAGCTAGCTCATGATGAGACCCCTTGTATTTTTATTGCAACAATCTTGAGTCATTTCCCTATTGTGGTATACAGTTTTGGCAAAGTCAGCAAGCTATAATATCTATGATCATGATAAGTCGGCTCGTTATGAGACCTCTTATTCTTTAAGTTAAAGTGTATCGCTAGATTATTCCTTGAAGCTCGTAATTCCCTAGGTAGGGAGGAAGTCATTGTTTCCTTAAGAATAGCTCTGGATGACAATGGTAGAGTTTTTTGGAAAGAGATCTTCTACAAAGAATCTTTGTTTTGTTTGTGATACCTTTCAATTGACTGATATAAAACAAATTCCCACTAAAGGTAGCTTTTTATCAAAATTTACAAGGTTGAAACTAGTATCATTTTTAGGCTTATAGCCTTTGACTGTATCTTTGAATAATAATGACCAATTTCCTAAATTAGTTCTATTTATACAAGCGAAAAAACAAAAGTTAAAAGAAATACTAGTCTTTTTCGTGAATTCCAAATGTAACCATTTACAACTGGTTTTATTATCAAAATAAAGGAAAGACTAATTTACAAAAAATAGAAGACTGATCTCCTATGGAAAGTATTTTTTGAGGATCTTCCTGTTAACAGGTAAAGATTCTCGTTTTCCTGTTAAATCCTGTAACATAAAAGTAGATGGACCTATGATTTCTACAATTTGGAAAGGGCCAAGCCACATTCATTGGAATTTTGTATGTTTTCCCTTTTCCTCATGAGCCTTATCCCACTTTAAAACTAGATCTCAAATCTGAAAGTCCTTTCTGGATATCATGTTTGAATCAAAAGAAGCTTTTACTAATGCTTGGTGATGAGCATGAGTTATTTTACCTTGTTCTCGTTTCTCTTCTAGCTTAAGGATTTGCAGCTACCTTAGTTGTAAGGAAGAAGTTGGTGTTTCGTCAATAAATTGAACTAAGGCCAAAGAGGGGATCGCTAGATTAGTTGGAAGGACTACTTCTTTTCCATAAACTAAATTAAAGGGAGAAGTACCTATGGAGGCTTTCTCCGTTATTCGGTCTGCCCATAGAGCATATATCAAAGATTTGTGCCAATTCTTATGATTTTGATCGATGGTTCGCTTAATGATTCTAATTAAGTTTTTATTCATTGATTCAGCTAATCCATTCCCCTGTGGGTAATAATTGGCAGAGTATTTAAGCTTAAAACCTCTTTTGAGTGCAAATTCAGTCATAGCATTGCCAGAAAAATACGATGCGTTATCAAACATTAAATAAGAGGATAAACCAAACCTGGTGATTATGAACTGATCTATGAAATCAATGATGTGTTCAGCATTAGTTGTCTTGAGGGGAACTGCTTCTACCCATTTCGTGAAATAATCTGTAGCTGTAAGGATATACCTATGTTGTTTAGAAGAGTGAGGAACGATCTCACTTATTATATCCAATCGCCTTTGATCAAAAGGTTGATCGACATTGATTGGTTGCAAAGGTAATGATGGTTTCTTTTGTTTTCCTGCAGCAGTTTGACAAACTTGACATTTCCTTACGTAGCTATGTGTGTCTTTTAATAGTGTAGGCAAATAGTACCCAGCACGCAAAATTTTATGTGTGGTAGCATCTCCAACATAATTTCCACCTGCTGGTCCATCGTGGAGTTCCTGCAATACCTTTTCAGCTTCAGATTTCTCAAGACATCTAAGGAGGACAGAATCATAATTCATTCTAAAAATTACATCGTTTATGAGCTGATATTGCTTAGCCTTCAATCTTAGAGCTCTTTTCTTTGTATAATCTAGATTTGAAGGAGCATATCCATTCTTTAAATAAAATATGATATGAGCATACAATGATTCAATATCGTTTAGGCTTACCTCATACATTTGTATTTCTGCCGATGATGTTTCGGAAATAAGCGATGCTCCGGCCAGCATTTTGCAAAAGCCTTGACCTTTTACAATATTTTCTGGATTAATTTCAACGTCATATTCTTGTAAGGCAGTAACCCAATTGGCTCTTTTCTCACCCATGTCTTTCTGTACTAAGAGATTTCTTACCGCTGGAAACGGTACTATAATTTTTGTATGGGTTTTAAGCAGAAAGGGTCTGAAATGTTTGATCGCTTTGAAAATAGAATAAGCTTGTTTCTCGACATTAGAATAATTTAATTCAGCCCCTTCTAGGTTTGAACTGAAAAAGGCAATTAGAGCTTCAGCCTTGTCTTGATTTGCTTGAGTGAGTATCGCAGCATATGATCTATCAGAGGAAAATGTATATAAAATGAAAGGATCAGAAAATTTCGGAGTTGCTAATGATGGATCATTTACAATTACTTGTTTAATCAGATTGAATGCTTCATATTCATCTTGGCCCCATTTGAAGATTGAATTCTTTTTAATCATTGCTTGTAAGGGAGATACAATTCTTGAAAAGTCAGGAACAAATCTCTTTACAAAATTAATCTGGCCAAGGAAAGATTGCATAGCTTTCTTGTTGTGAGGCAAGGGTATTTTGGAAATCTCCTTGATTCTGTTGGGATTAATATGGATTCCATATTTTGACACTATAAATCCAAGAATTTTTCCTTCACTTAATGGAAAAAAAGACTTTTTTGGATTAAGTGAAATTCCATACCTTTGGCAACGTTGGAATATTTGTTTTAAGTCTCTGAGATGATTACCTCGTTTTTTGGAATATACAGTTATATCATCCAAGTAGATTACTATTGATTTGTTTACTAATCCCTTAAATGTGATATCCATGGCCCTTTGAAATCTGGCACCAGCATTGATCAGACCGAAAGGCATCTTTTTTTATGCATAAGTACCCCATTTGGTTTTGAACATGGTCTTTAATTGATCGTCGGGATGGACCAAAACTTGGTTGTAGCCAGAGAAACCAGCCAAGAAGGACATTAATTCTGATCCTACAACTACTTGTAATATTTTCTCCATGGGAGGCAAAGGAAAATTATCCTTTTGGCAAGCTTTGTTAAGATTTCGAAAGTCAATGCAAATTCTAATGTCTCCATTTTTCTTCCTAACTGGAACCATATTGGAAACCCATTTAGAATGTCGAACAGGAAAAATGATTTTGGCTTTCAATAATTTATTGAGTTCAGATTTAATCTGGTTCTCTAGATTAGGATGGATCTTTCTCAGCTTTTGTTGGACAGGTTTTTCATCATTTATCATTGGGATAGTATGTTGAATGATAGAGGTGTCGTAAGTCTTAAGTTCATCATAGTTCTAGGCAAAGACACTTTTATATTGTTTCAGGAGACGAACATATGCTAATCTTTCTTCAGGAGCTAGGCCAAGACCTAGATTGATATTCTGTGGCTTGGTATCAGTTCCTAGATTTACTAATTCATAGTTCATAGTTGAACTTTGAAGTTTTGAATTAGTAGATCTTTTGAATCGATCTTTCAAATCTTATAAGTCTTCTAATTTGAATACTGATTTTGGGATAGCATTATTAGTGCTATCTTGTTGCAATTGTTTATCATCTTGGTCCTCATTTATTATCTGATTGGTGTAAGATCCTTCTAATGTGAGGAAGCTTACAATATCAGGATCATCATTGAAAATTCTCCCATTGGTAATGTTATCAGGAATCGAGGGTCTAAATATTAATTCGATTGAGAATCTATCTAGGCTATAGTCTTCTGAGGGAATGATCTTGGAAGCCACGTTTGCCAAGAGGTCAGCACTAGCATTTTGGAGTCTGGAAATTGATGAAATATTGAATGCTATAAAATGTTCAGTCAGATCTTGTACTAAAGATGATAATGCTTTAAATGACCTGATAGACAATGTATAGTATTTCGTACCTGTCTGATAACAATTTCAGAATCTCCAAAAACTTGTAGATATTTGATATCTAATCTAATTGATTTGTATAATCCTTGGACTAAAGCCTCGTACTCTGCAGTATTATTGGTGCAATCGAACTCGAGTCTACAAGTTAGCATAGTTTTGTTTCCCTCTGGACTGATTAATACACACCCTGCTCCTACTCCCTCGTTAGACTTAGAACCGTCAAAAAATAACTTCCAAAATAAAGATTTATTTACAGGACTATCTACGAAATTACCAAATTTAGAACTATCTGTTTGAGAAAAAATTTCTACTTGAGATAAAATAGAAGTTTATAAGTAAGGTGAAGTATGAGCATTAAAATTTCCTAAGAAAGAATCAACAGAATAGTTGCCAATTATATTGTTGTTGTATGCTACAGGTTCATTTTCTCCTTCCAATTCTATTACTATGTATTTTTGATGTTTTTCCCACTCAACCTTTATCTGATTTGGTTTACCATTGTAAGGGAGCCACATATGCGACCAATCGGTTGCAAAGTATCCATGAAGTTTTCCAGACCAATCTCTACTAAGAATTAGGCCATAAAATTCTGGAATGTCTGCAACTAAAATATCGATAACTTGACATATGGTAACCTAATTTAGTTTGCCGATCACTTCAACCTGTGACCGGTCTAGCTGAACTATACACACTGCAGATTTTTGAGGTTGAACATTCAACTTTGCACATATTGATTTAGGTAAGATATTAGATGAAGCTCCTGAATCCACTAAACAATTATGCAAATTTTTGTTGAAAACTTCATAAGTAAGAAGAAATGGGGGAGTATGAGATCTTGACCTTCCTCCAATTAGAGCGATATTATTTAGATCAACTTTATTAGTCACATTAGTTGGAGGTCTTCCCATCTCATGGGAAGCTTGCGAGCTTACAGTGGTAGGCAGAGGTGCAACTGGTATTACCTGTAACTCTTTCAAAAGTATCTTTTGCTGATGTTTTAACTTTCTCAACTCATAAAAAGTAATGTTAGCCCTAGTCTTCTTCATGTCTTCTATGATATTGTACTCCATCTCATTAGAAACAATCAATGTTTTAGATGGAGTTGGTGAATCCGTTTGGACTGGGCTTGTTTGAGTCGCTTTGGGTGACGTTTTCTTAGCTGCAACTTTATCCTTAGTCATTGAGCTTGCACTTTTTGGCTTAGGAGTAGGTTGAGGAGGATCGAGTTGATTTCTACTTCTAGTACTAACCGGCGATGCCATGAAATCCCACATTCCTTGTACTTCTACAACTTCTTCTTCATCAGTAGGTTCTTCATTGGAAACTTACTCTTCTTCTTCTTCTGATTCAGCATTTGTAATAGCATTGAGAGGCTTTGAATCAGTCAAAGGATTTCTTCTATAAGGCTTATAAGGCTTTTTAGAAGAAGTCTCTACTACTTGTTTCTTAATATCAACCATTTCGTTAGACATGGTTTTCAAAACTTTCTGTAATCCTTCTAGATCAAATGGGTCTTTCAATTGTTTTTTCTTCGGATCTTCTTTAAAAGTAACCTTCTTAGATTTTCATTCTTCAACAACGTTTTTCTTTTCTAAGGCTATGATACATTTCTCTACTGCTATTGCTTCCTTCATATTGTCGGCTAAAGTTGTTTTGTTAGCCCTATCTATGAAGATTGCTATGTTTGATGGTAGAGCAGATATGTACCATTCACTTTGAACTTCTTCACTAGGCTTGGAAGCGGTAGGAATTTTATTCTACAGTTTATTGAAACGTGAGTTAAAATCCTTGATAGGTTCCCTTGACTCAGCCCTAAGGTTAGACAGGTCATTGATTAGCGTTGCAGTAGACCTGTCATCACCAAACTTAGTCAATAATTGTTCTTGGAAAATATCCCAACTAGTAATAGATCCGGATGGTAATGAGAAATACCATGATCTGGCTACTCCTTACAAAGTGTAAGGAAAGAGCCAGAAAAGAACGTTTTCATTAGTAACCCCATTGAGATTTATAGATAACATAAAGTTGTTTATATGTTCTTCTGCTAGCATGCCTGCTTCAGGATTAAAATTAGGCAGCGATTTTTCAGGATGGGTTGGTATTTGACTCAAGGGTGCAGGCTTTAAGACTGCCCTTGGGTTATTCCATGGAGATTGGGCCATCGTTGAACTACTAATAGAGGAAAGCACAGAAGATGATCCCTGTGGTAGGGAAGATGAGGATATTATAGTTCCAGATGATTGAGAAGGAGATGTTGAAGTTTTGCTGGTCTGATGGACAATAATCTGAAGTGGAGGGGTGGATGGCTGACTTTGCGGTGGAGAGGTTGAGATGGATGATGACAACAAAAGAGTCTCACTATCAGACCCTTTAGGTGATTTCCTTGCTCTCTTCCTTGTAGGTAGAGGTAACTTAGTTGGTTCAATACTAAACTTTTCACTCTTCAATCTAGTAAGAGGATGAGAAGGGTTATATTGCGAAGTCACACTACCTTGAGATTTTTCAGATTTTTCAGGTGATATAGAAAATCGCTGAAGTTTATGAATCAAAGATTCAATTTCAAGAGGTTCAATAGTATATTTCTCTTAAATGTTCAGGTTTGTGGCAGTGGTTGTTGTTTTATCGACTTCTTGCTCAAAATTTAAAGCTTCTAAATGCAATGGAGAAGTCGGGGGAGATGGTGAGGGCGATTTACTCTCAGAATGGTATTTAGATTTAGATTTACTTGCCATTCACAGTTCAGGGCCCTCCAACTAGCACCAAATATGTTGAAGCCCTGAAAATCTGGTCTACAACAAGGGGGATACCCACCCAGTCCAGACCTTGGTTAGCAGCTCCTTTTCCATTTGGTATAGTGGGTTCGACTGGGGATATGGGACCAGTTTCCCAATTTGCGTGTGTGTGCGTTGAGAATTGATATTTCCTTCATAATAATTTCTAAGTAAAATGATTTTATTCTAAATCTATTTTATCAACATGCAATTGTATTCTAATGAACAGAAATATCTAATTCTAAAACTAACCCGAGATTTAATCTTTCAATTATGAAATCTAAAATAATTTCAAATGGAAATTGGTAATAAAGATCATTCAACTGCTATGAGAAAAGAATTCAATAAAGATAAACCACTTCGTATAAAAAGTTAGATGAAACAATTGTGAAAAACATATCGCATAATAAGTTACTCATATATTAAGCATAAATAAATAGCTATCATTGTACAGAAGCGCCAAATGATAACTCAAGCATTCAAGCATTCATATATAAATAACTGAACTTGAATATCGCCTCAATGCATAAGCAGAAATTGTTAAGAGATAAAAGTATCATTTATAACGAGTTCTACTCATAAGCTTTAGCAATAATGATCTATCACTTCTTAGTCTAACATCCACTAAGAGTACAAAAGTGCAACATCAGTAGTAGATATTAAACACAGATATCAATAAATCCTATTCCATTCATTCATCAAAACCTCCTTGAAGGGTGCAAACGTGCATGTTTTGAGGACAATTTTTTGATAAATTTCAGGACCCTTAAAAAATGTATGAGAAGGGTTTAAATACTACTAACTAAATCTAAAAATAAGTTATTACAAAAATGTTGGATGCAGTTTAAATGACCGTCCTCATTTTAGGCAAAAATAAAGAAAAATTAAAACTAAAACTCGCAACTAACTATCTATGTATCTATTCCTTGTAGTCGCAAGTGTTCAGCATTTGCTTGAGGAGAGTTGGTTGGCCGACCTCCAAATTTAGCTGTCCTGTGAAAATGGAATCGGCAAGTGCTGGCGCAATCTTCTCAGCGGAGTTAATGATACATTTGAGAGTCATGCACTAGCTATGTGGTTTTACCAAGTACGTCCAATAAGAATCCCAATTCAACTTGGTTAACCTTTTGATGGACTCTGCTCTTTCTTGAGCCTTCTGTTTCCAGCTTGTTTATAGATGTTATACATTTGGTAAATATCCTGGAGTGGTCTTTGATATTTACATACCACCTTAAGAATTTCTCTGATAAATACCAGAAGTTTTAGAGCTCAGGTTTTGCCTTTAGCTTTTAGCATTCCTTTTCTACACTTTTCTTGGTTTACAAGTGACTGAGTAATCTGAGGCTTTCCCCTTCAAGGGGTTTTTCCCAATCGCACATCAGAAACTACCTTCATTTCTCGATCAGGGCTTCCCTAGTGCTATTTTTCGCCTCCTGAGCGCTTTTGTTAGAGCATGTAAACCTTAAATTTTGTGGAAATAACGACTTTGTGAGTTCTTGGTTCTGAGTTTTAAATTCTTTTTCCATGATATCAGCACTATCCAGTACCCATTTGACCATGTCTATGTATGGAAGAATCTTGGGCCTCACCGCTATCCTATGCAAGAATGAATGTGCTAGTTCTGTAATCGATGCCTCAGACGACTCGCGTGAATCTGCAGTTGCTGTAACTTCCATTACTCTAGGGTTTTCTTCCTCGAGTAAGCTGTGCATGCTTTCCCAAGTAGTAACACCGGCATCTCTATTGCAGGTGGTGTCTATGTACAAGGGCATCATTTCTTTATCTTCAAAACTCAGAGCTTTACCTTTATTTCCCATAATATTCTGAACACTGCTATGTATACTTCTCTGCTCTTCGCTCCTGCAGTTTACAAATCAGGTAAGAGTAATGATAAGAAAAAGGTGACTGGAAAGCCTTAAATGCTAAAATCTTATAAAATATATCACCCTACGTGAAATGGCCCTTCGATCAGATCAAAACCTATTTCATTAATGATTACCAACTAACTCATTAATTAACATTAACACGCATAACTTTTTCGAATGACTAGCCCTAAAGATCTGCGATAAGGCGATTTTGCGATTTGCTTTGCAATATCGCAGATCGCAATATCGCTGATTCGTTTTCACGTGGCAATAATCTAGTACAATGTGTTTTCTATGAAATGCAATTTGCGAGATGCGCCATCGCATATCGGCAATTTGGAGCATTTCACTTTAAGTGATATTTGAGGTATGCGATGCGATGAGTGCCTTTGGCGCGTGATTTCTCATCATGATTTCGCAATCTTAGGATTCCGCTTGTAGGAAGGCATCCATTACCTTTTTGCAATGCAACGCTCTTTATTGAGAGAGTGGTTTTATTCGAACTTTATCATAAAACTTAAGTCTTTTTAGATTTTTCGGGTATTCTCCTAAGTTTATGATAGTAAGTTTTATTCAAAAAGGGAATACAAGCACTAATTTATTTTTTAAATTTTTTGAATAAGGGTCCCCTCTTATTTAGTATTAGTGATAAAACTAAATAAGAAGGGGGGTTGATGCTGGTCACAACATAACTTCAGAAGGAATTTTAAGAATAACTGTAACACATTTATTCTCTCCTGATATCTCTGTAAAATTTAAACATATGTAGAATTAACAAAATGGATGAAACACTATAAAAACTTACAGAAGAAAATGAGACTATATGATACCAAATTCAGAATCGTTTAATTTATTATCAGTGATCTACAAAAAGTTGCTCATTTTGTTGTTTTTGCACCGTCTAAAACTGAAGTATAAGGAAAAGGTGCACAAAGAGCTAGAAAAAATGTTGGAAGTTGGAAATATTGAGTCAGTAGAAGAATCTGATTGGGTGATCCCTATGGTTGTTCAAGAGAAGAAGCATTAAGGTAAAATTAGGATATGCGTAGATCTGAGAAAGCTTAATGCTTCATGCATTCATGACCCATTTCCAACTGTGTTTACAGATGAAGTTTTGGAGATGAAGTTTTGGAGAATGTGGGAGGAAAAGAAGCTAATTCATTCACTGATGCGTTCTGAGGGTACCATAAGATTAATATCGTGCTATAGGATTTAAACAAGATGACCTTCACAATGTAGTGGGGATGATTCCAATACATGATGATGCCGTTCAGACTGAAGAATGTGCTCACGATATTTTCAAGGATTGTAATTGCAGCATTCAAAGAATTTGTTAGGTTCCTATACTACTAGTGTAACCCTTTATTGTTATTAGTACAACCCCCTTATTATATTATTGTGCCCATATAGCTCCCATATTGCTATTATTGTGCCCCATAGAAGCCCACTATTGTTATTATTGTGCCCTTACATTATTATTATTTCAACTCTCGTTATATTATGACCCCTTAGACTCCTATACATAGAAAGGAGGTCTTGTCATTTGTATCATCCAAGAATTAATTCATTTGTGTAATGTAAAGGAGGTTTCCCCTCAAAGAGGCTGAATTCTAAGGTGTTGATCTATCTTTTCTATCTTTTTGTGAGCTGGTTTATAACATTTGGTATCAGAGCTTTCGATTCTAGGGTTTCGCTGCTCCAAATAGGTCATTGTGGAATTTTCTATATAACTTTTTTTCTGCAACATTTCAGAAACTAAAATAAAAACCCATTTTAGAGGAAATCACATTGCACCTCGGGTCTGAATTTCAGAACTTGTATCGCTTTTTTTTCGGAGATATGATCTGAGGAATTTAGGGTTTTTGAAAGCTCCAGAATTTCGTATAAAATAGGTCATCGTGGAAGTTTCACTATAACGTGTTTGTTACGAAGTCTCATAAGCTAAAAAAGAAACTGATTTGAGAAGAAAGCGGTCTAAACCTCGGGTCCAAATTTTAGATATTATCTTGCTATATTTTCGGATATATGATCTGAGGAAGCTAAGGTTTTTGCAAACTCCCGAATTACATCTTAAACAGGTGACCTTGGGAAAATCGTCATAAATTTCTCTCTGCACATTAGATTGAAATTTCATAAGATGTTATAGAAAGGGGATGGAATGTAGTTTTATGTGTATATTTTTCAGATCCGAAAGTAAAAACAGTGACACGTGGCACTTCATACAAGTCCGCTCTTCTAAAAAGGTATATAATCAGGTTATCTTGGGAGATTGTTCATAACTCTTTTTTGGAGAATCCAATTTCAATTAGACTCATCACATTGGAAAGAGGACGCAGAGGGCGACTACTAGTCGCAATTTCAAAATTGGAAGATCCGAAATTACAGAGTTATAGTTGTTTCAAGACCGAGCTCCTAAAATCAAGAAAAGGCAATATGGGGAAGTTTGATGGCAAGGATCCGGTAAATTGGATACTATAGATGGAGCAATATTTTTATCTACATGAGGTGCAATTGTTACAAAAGGTATGTATTGCATCTTCATATTTAAAATCAGATCATTTTTTATGGTATAAAGGGCTTTGTTCTCGTAAACCACTTGTTACATGGTCAATTTTCAGGGACGAAATGATATCACATTATGAGGATACAAAGAGAAACACCTCCTTTAGCCAATTGATTAATCTCAAATAGAAGTGTTCAATGGAAGAGCACATTGAGGACTTTAAAAAATTGAATGTAAGGAAAAATGATATTCTAGAGAAGCGGAGGATTGATGCCTCCATGGGGACTTTAAAGGATAACATTCAACATGAGGTTCATCTTTGGGAACTTGATTCATTGGAGAAGGCATTCAGGTTGGTAAGAAAAGTGGAAAGAAAAATTATGGAAACAAGGAATTCTACTTCTCACAACTATAAAAGTGGAAGTGTTGTTTCTCCTAGCCTTCCACAACCTACAAGGTTGACACCACAATAATTCGAAGAAAAAAGAGCAAAAGGACTTTGTTACAATTGTGATAACAAATACATTAAAGATCATAAGTGTGCTAAGAAGAAATTATTTTACATTGACTGTGAAGAGGAGGAAGAAAAGGATCAAGAAACATAAAAAAGGAAGGGGATATACACCAGGAACCAACCCCATAGAAAGAAGAAATGAATCTGAACATATATTGTAAAGCATTGGCAAGAATTACCACTCCTCAAACTCTCAATATAGAAGGACATACCAAGAAGAAAAAGGTTCAAGAAGTGAAATATCACATCAAGAAAGAATAAATGAATTGGCCATATCTTGTAATGCATTGGCCAGAATTACCAATCCTCAAACTATCAAGATAGAAGGACATATCAAGAACAAAAATGTTCAAGAAGTGAAAGATCACATCGAGCATCAAGAACTAAATCTGACCATATCTTGTAATGCATTGGAAGAAATTACCACTCCTCAAACTCTCAAGATAGAAGGACATATTAAGAAGAAAAAGATTCAAGCAATGAAAGATCACATCGAGAATCAATAATAAGTTCTCCAACTTTTAAAGGATAATGCCACTTTGGTGCAGAATCGAATGAAACAACAGGCAGATCAACATTGCAGTGAAAGAATTTTTGATGTAGGCGATTGGGTATTTTTACGGCTACATCTCAAGCAAGCTATTTATGAGAAGGAAATGTTGGCAATACTACATGCACCTAAGAAATGGTGACCTTACCTAATGGGAAGACACTTCGAGGTAAAAATGGATCATGATAGTCTTAAATACTTTTTAGAACAAAGATTATCTTTAGAAGGACAGAAAAAATGGGTCACAAATATGTTGGGTTATGACTTTGAAATCATCTACAAAAAAGGGAAGCAAAATGTTGTTGTAGATGCACTCTCAAGAAAGGATGAGGATGTGGAAGCATTGTTTTGTGCTATTTCTATTATCCAACCAGATTGGATAAACGATGCAAGGGATGAATGAAAGAAGGATGAAGAAGTGTGGCCACTCATTCAAAAGTTGCAGAAAATCCCAGTTCAAACAATATTTCCAGAACCTGACGAGGAAGGAAAAATCATATTGGAGCCTAGAGTAGTCACAGAAACAAGAACCTGACAACTACAAAATCGATCAATTTTAGAGTATCTCATCAAGTGGAAGAACTTACCCGCTGAAGATTCCATATGGGAGGACAAGAATGTTATATAGAAGCATCAAGAAATACTCAAGCGTTGAGGAAAACACTTTTTGAAGGAGAGGGGCATGTTAGGTCCCTATACTACTAGTGTAACACCTTATTGTTATTAGTACAACCCTCATATTATATTGTTCTGCCCATGTAGTTCCCATATTGTTATTATTGTGCCCATAGAAGCCCACTATTGTTATTATTGTTCCCTTGCATTATTATTGTTATGTCGGCTCTGGTTATATTATGACCCCTTACACTCCTATATATAGAAAGTTGGCCTTGTCATTTGTATCATCCAAGAATTGTTCATTTGTGTAATGTAAAGGAGGTTGCCCCATTGAAAAGGCTGAATTATAAGGCGTTGATCTATCGTTTCTATCTTTTTGTGAGCTGGTTTCATAACAGAATTCATCCATAAATTCTTAGAAGTGTATTTTGATGATTGGACTATGTTTGGATTGGTAAAGCACCATGTTGCAAGTTTGCGCCTTATGTTGGATGCTTGTCGCAAATACCAGATTGCTCTCAACTTGAAGAAATGTATCTTTTGCATGCCTTATGGAATATTTCTAGGCCACGTGATAAGTAATCAAGGACTAATGGTATACCCTATGAAGATAGCAGTAATTGTTAATTTAGAAGCTGCAAAGAATGTAAAGCAGCTGAGCGCAATGTTGGGCCACACTAGCTACTATAGAAAGTTTATCATAGCTTATGCACAAATAACTGCGCCAATGGAGAAGTTAATGAAGAAGGACGTGACTTTCAACAGGGATGAGGAGTGTCAGCATAGTCTAGATGTTTTAAAGGAAAAAATGGTGACTACACCCATTTTGGTGTTTCCAGATTAGATGAAAGAGTTCCATGTACATGTGGATGCCTCCTGTATTTCATTGGGTGCGGTATTTATCCAGCAAGGAAAAAGTGAGATAGATCACCCTATAGCCTTCACGAGCAGCAAACTTTCAAAAACTAAGAAGAACTATTCATCTACAGAGTACGAAGGATTGGCGATGGTCTATGCGCTACTGAAATTTCGACATTACTTGTTAAGCGTGCATTTCAAAATGTATACGGATCACTCCACTCTCAAGTACCTTGTCAACAAGCTTGTGTTGGGGGGCAAGATCTATAGGTGGTTATTATTGTTTCAAGAATATGACTTTGAGGTGATTGTGAAGCCAGGGTGGTTTAATGCGGGACTGAATCATCTATCCAGAATTGAGACAGGCGAAGAACCTACTAATTTGGAAGAAGGGTTTCTCAATGCATAGCACATCCCTGTACATGTTACAGATGATCATTTTGCTAATCTAATCTAGTTTTTGACTACTAGAATAGCCCTAGAAGGATACTATACACAATAGAAAAAGGAGTTGGTGGTCTGCACATCTAAATTTTTTGTGATCATGAGACACTTATATAAGGTGGGCACTGATGAAGTTCTGCGCCGATATGTTCTAGAGTTTGAATGCTCTAGCATCGTTGCCGAAGCGCATGGAGGAGTGGCAGGAGGAAACTATGCAGGCAGAGAAACCATGCAAAAGATTTTGCTTGTAGGATTGTGGTGGCCGATGATACATAAGGATTCTAAGGTGTATTGCAGAGCATGTGATGCTTCCCAGATGACGGGAAAGCCATCGCGAAGGGATGAATTGCCTTTAAATCCTCAGATTTCATTATAGATGTTTGATAAATTGACGATTAACTTTGTGGGTCCAATATAGCCACCAAGGAAAAAGAGGGGTGCGCGGTACATTATTACTATGACGAGGTATTTGACAAGATGGGAAGAAGCACAACCAGTGAAGGGTTGTAGCACGCTAACAATGCAAAGTCCCTGTTTGAGTATGTATTGACAAGGTTTGGGTATCCTAAGATATTGAAGAATGATAGGGGTAGGCAATTTCTAAATGAAACTATTTCCACGATTCTTGAATAATTTCAGGTTTATCATCAAAAGAGTACACCCTATTATCCTCAAGAAAATGGTATGGTCAAAGAATTCAATAAAATTCTGGAAAATGTATTGAAGAAGGTATGCAATGCACAGAGGAACGAATGGGATGTGTGCATACCAACAATCCTATAGGCATATAGGATGACGTATAAGAAATTGACATGATAAACCCCATTCAGACTAGTCTATGGGATTGAGGTTGTGATGCCCATAGAGTATATTGTGTCAAGTTTGCAAATTGCAACATTGACTGATATGGCAAACTACAAGACTATGGAGGAACTCCTCGCATAGTTGCTGGAGTTAGAAGAAGACAGGTTTTTAGCAGGATTTCACCAAAAGGTGCAAAACGAGTGCAAAAAAGCATGGCATGATCGGCATATTAAGCTGCGCACCTTCAAGGTAAATGATTTATTATTACTTTATGATAGAAAGTTCACAAAGCTCTCTGGGAAGTTTTAAATGCACTGGTTGAGACCCTATGTAGTCAAGGAAATCACATATGGTGGCGCAATTGAGCTCACAATGCTGAGTGGAGAATTATTTTTTGGAAGAGTCAATGGAAGTTTACTGAACTTATATCAAGGGGATCCTACCCCTGCACAATGACTACATGATGGCAAGACATCCTTAGTACTCCAGGTAGCTGCAAGGAAGTACAGGACTATAAAATACACTGCTCAAAGACTGGGAAAATGAAGTATGTTATAGCTTTGATACCTCTTGTTATAGATCTGATCCAAAAATATAAGACAATGCAAATAATCCTAGAAACAATAAGAAAGAAATAGATAGAAATGATTCACTTTATTGATATCAAACCCTTAAGGTAGGGCAACACCATACATTCACTCCTTAAGGAATGAGAACACTCCACAAACCATATGCCTGTTCATACAATAATTCCTTGACCTCTCTCCATGTGGAGTCTCTAGCCTCTATATAGGCCTCATACATACAATACCATGGGTCATTACCATGGTTCCCTCATACCATCGAACTAATACCATGGACCCATTACATTATTACTAACTACTTGTGGTCCCTTACATGATATGGGTTAACCACCTTATTTATTACAATGACCCATCCCATTATTACATTATTACCTTGGGTACCTCCCTTTGTACCCCATATTATCTCCCCTAGGTATATAATATTCCACCCCCGTAGCATGTTTCATCCCCGAAACATGGGAAAAACACAAATAATAAGATCTACTCAAACGAGTAGTCCACTGGTACCATGCACGTGCATCTAGCCATCCAAGAGAAAGGTGAACCCTCGATCTCGCTGGTGCTTCACTTGCTTGAGATGGAAGTTGATTGTGGTAGCTCTTCTATGTTGATTTGTAGTAGGTGGATCTTCGCTCCTCTCTATCTGTCCTGCGGGGGTTATTGTCCTTGTGGCTAATTGGTTGCCATCTTGATGGTTGTTGTCTTGTGGGGTGATGTTGGTGATGATATGTTGAAGTTTTAACCCACGGTGTCTTTTTCTTTAGTTCACCCCTTACTAGAGCCTGACTGTTATGTTGTGGTGCCTATTGTGGTGTCTTATCTTCCAATATTACTTCAACCACTGAGCCTTCATCTGATGTATCAGCACCTGTAACCTTTTCTGCTTCAGCCTCTGTTTGTGTTTGATTGTCGATCATCACTGGCTCATCATCTGATATGTCAGTCCCTAGCAGATATTCTACTTTAGCCTCCTTGGACTCTACCTGTTTATTAATGGAAATATCCTGTAATGTAATTTTCTTCTTTTTATACCAGAGCTTCAGGAATTTCTTCTGCACGTTAATATTTATGGTACCCAACTATTCCATCCACGAGTATCCCAAAAAAACATCCATATTATCCGTCTCTGAAGTATAAAAATCACCATGCAACACATACTTATCCATAGAAATCTTCAAATCCTTATACACTTGAACATCCTCATCATCCACCTGTGTGTTTTCAATGTGTTTTGCTGGAACTTGAAATTTTTTTGCCAAATTAACATTGATAAAATTATGCTTACAACTAGGATTTATAAAAACAATGATCTTCTCTTTCTGAATCAATCCATGAACCTGTAATAAGGATATACCAGTAGGAAATAACCCCACAGGTTTCCCCTTAACTTTTTTTCTAGCCTGAGACCATTTGTCCATAAGGAGTTTTTCCATTCTTCATTCGAAAATCTGGACAAGTCTTTGATGCCAAGTGAGTTCCACCATATGGTGGCCTCTTCTTTCAAACCAATTGGTACTATAGACCTCCAATGATGTCCAAAAATGCTCTTTAGTTTTTGTATGAATTCTTCAATAGTAGGGCTATCATCTTTTCCTGTAAAATTTTCCATGAAGAGGGTTTGAGAAAAATTCACTTGGCGAAAATTTGAAATGGCCACAATTCCATCAATATTGCTCAGAATCCCTATTATGACCTATTTTTGGAAATGGAACAACCATTCTGCATCTGCCCATGTGATAGAAATATTCATCCAGGCACTGGAATTTCAGATCTGCGCTGCAACTTTCCCGTCGTCACCAAAAATTAGGAAAAAAGAGCTGATTTTAAATCAGCGATATCTCCCTCATCCGGACTCTGATTCGACCGATTTTTTTTTTGAAATTGGGTATTTTTTCACAAAAAAATCCAGATCTGCAATTAGATTTTGCAGATCTTGCACCAGGACGTCCAGATCTATGCTACAAACTCGCTGCCCTGAAAAATTGTCTGCAACACCACTGATTTTTAGATCAGTGATATCTCCTTCATCCAGACTCTGATTCGACCATTTTTTTTTTTTGAAATCGGGTATGTTTTCACAAAAAATTCAGATCTGCAATTATATTTTGCATATTTTCCCCCAAAATGTACATATCTGATCTGCAAACTCGCCGACCCAAAAAATTCCTACAAAACATAAAAAAAATTCTCCACTTTTGCCCAAGAAAGTGCTCCGATACCGCTTGTTATAGCTCTAACCCAGAAATATATGATAATAGAAATAAACCCAAGAAATAACAAGATCTGAATATAGATAAATGCTTCACTTTATTGATATTATTATCCCCCCTAGGTATATAACAAAGTAAGGGGGCTACGCGAGGGAAGCCAGAAGTGCATCAGGAGGAGCTGCGCTAAGAGAGTCGCACCATGGAGGATGGTGCCACACAAATTAGTCTAAAAATAGTTGTTGGATGCACTGTAGATGATTATTGGAAAAAATCCCCATTAGGAGGATCGGGTAGGCTGCATTTATGGTGCAAATCTTTGGCAATATTCTGCCAAAGATGCATTTATGATCAGAAATTGGAGGGAATGGTCGGATTGAATTTGAAATCGCCTATAAATTTGGCATGCTGGCCTGTAGTAGGAAAATTTGCCTTCTAAAAATCATTTGTGAATTTTCTTGCCTTAAGTCTATGAACCAAGAAGATTGGGAGTAACCTATTTCATGGTCGAAGTGCACAAATTTTTTTGAGTGAAGCCGTAACATTATCCTTGAAAAAATGACTGATTCTACATAAGTTGATGTCTCTAAAGTCACATCCCCTGATATTGCATCGCTAAGGGAAGCTACACCATCTATCCCTATGGCGTCGAGGTCACTTAGGCCTAAACCATCTGCTAGTAAGGAGAAACAGAAGAAACCACAGGCTGTTTCAGTGAGGCAGTCACTGAGGAAGAACCCTATGGAGGTTCAGCAGAAAGGAAACATGGACAAGTTGAAGCAGCCACATGAAGCCCTAGATCTTGACGAAGAGGAGCTTTGTGAAGGGGTTGAAGACTTGGATGCTGAGGAGGGCAAGCCTAGCACTAGGCTCGCAAAGTATATCCCTCCATGAAAGGGAAAAGGAAAGGTCCCAAAAGACCCCCATTTTGGCAAGTTTAGGGTCTCTACACCACTATTTCCAGAGAAAGTGCCATTTGAAGGCACATTCTTAGGGCACATTCCCACACTCAAAATGGAGGATTGGGATTTAGCTGATCACGATAAATTCCCACATTTGGAAACAAACAAATTTTTAGCGAATATATACTATGAGGATACTAGAGTCACACAACTAGAGCCTATGAAGTGGGTCGTGGGGGTTGAAAAGGCTGGGTTGCTAAATTTTCTATGTGTATCACATTTTAGTAGAACCAATATCAACACGGTGTGTGTACGCCACTTTCTTACACTGGTTCATGATGGGTGCCTTTGGTTGGGAGAGCCCATCCCCGTCATAGATATGTTAATTCACCGTATCACTAGGTTGCCCTAACAAGGGGTGGATCCCACCGAGGAGTTTGGTGTCAAGAGTAAAGAAAAATAAATCGCAGATAGAATGAAGAACGAGTTTGACTTAGTGAAGAAGTCATGCGGATAATTTATTCGTTCCATCATAGACAAGGCAGTGCAATTTTCCACCCAGATTTTGGATTGCAAGGTTATGAGAAAGTGTCGTGTGGATGAGGTGTCGGCGTCAGTCATTTCATTAGTTGCACAATGCATGAAGGGGGTGTAATATAACTGGGTGCAGTATATCAACAATGAGTTTATGTTGAATTGTCACGAAGCACAGGACGACGACAAGGCATTCCACTATTCCTAAATACTGTTGTTAATTTCCCTAGTTGCGTGGAGACTCCTAGAAGACAATTAGTTCCCTCCACAAGACACCAATTCACTAAAGGCCACGAAGTTCACTTTGCTGTGGGAAACAAAGGATCTGGAGAGGATCATGGAGACAAATATATCTTGGGTGGTGGTCGATATGGACCTCCACTGAGTGATCTACCAAAGGTCAAGGCTATCACCTAGCCTGTTTGAGCAGTTTAAGGCCTACATGGAGTTTAAAGTATATTTTCACAATGTATCCATCCACAGGAGATGAGATCCTAAGAAAGTATGGTACAAGTTTTCTTACCTATTCACTAATGCAAATGTATAGGAACTCATGGGAAAAGGGCTAGGTGAGTGGAGGAAACCATCAGATCTCGGCATTGGAACAAGGAAGGTCAGAGAAAGTTACTCCATGTAGGCCACAACAGCGCAGAAGAAAAAGGAAGCTCTACAGGATGTTGCTCGAGAGAAAGTAGCACATAAAAAGAAGGAAGTTGCTACCAAGGCAGCTACTGCTATGGCAATTGCTGACGAGAAGCACACTGCAAAGGAGGCCACATTTGAGATTGAGGAGTCTTCTTCTCAGCATACTACAGATAAGGAAGGGTCTGAGGATGAAGGAGGTTGTGGTGGGGAGTAGAGCACTCCCTTTAAATTGTAGAAGTTGAGCAAGGAGACAACTTCTGGACCCAGAAAAAATCAGAAATCAGAAAAGCACATAGATGCAGATCCAATGGTCCTCACTGAGGGAGACTTGGATGAGATAGGAGACAAGGACCATGACACAATGACGGAGTTGTGGACACAATTCGAGCAACAATACATGTAGACACTGGGTAATGTACAAAAGGATTTGTTTAAATTGCAGATTCAAATAGGTTGATTTAAGGCGAGCATGGGACAGATGAGTGGGATTCAAGTGAGCCTATAGCAAGTGAGCATGACTATGGTGGAAGCTAATAGGACTCGACCTCAGAGTCATTCCATTACCAAAGGGATCACTGTGTGAAGAGGTAGATGAAGCAAACACCCAACTTAGGCAAATCAAGGATGTGGGTGTCAAATTAGTTGTGTTTCCTATTCAAACCCTCCACCCACTTCATCAAGGGGTATCAGATGAGCTGAGGATTAGGGAGCAGCACGCACTATCAGTTATCAATGAGGTAAAGATGAATGATAACAAGATATTTTCCGAAAAGGATAAGGTGCTAAAGGAAAAGGAATAACTCTCCATGTGAAGCCAGAGCTTGGAGGCAACAATTACACAAGCATGGAAGATGCTTCTAAAACTTCACATTCTAGAATAGGTAGAAACAACAATGAAGATTTAGAAGTTGGCTGCCACAGTCAGAGAATCGAACTATGAGTTGGTTGAGTAACATTTGAATTCGAAATGAGGATCTCTGAGCTCGAGTTTAAATTGCAACCAACCACTTCACTAGAGGTTTGGGAGCAATGCGAAGAAACCATCAGGGAGAGCATGGCTACTTTGGATGCAATAGTCACAGGCTGCACACTGATCTTCAAACGGGCAATGGAACTATGGACGACTCTGCAGGAGGACCCAAACTTGCAGAAACTTGGCACATATATCTAGGAGACGCAGGGAAATTTTGATGAACTTGGGATGTCTGCGTGCACTTTGGTGCCAGTCCAAGGCGTCGCTCGATTACAAGAAGGAAAAAAACTACAATAAAAAATCAAAGAGTTATAGAGAAAAGAGGTCGTCTTAAAGGCTAGAATACAACCATGGACAGAGGAAGCAAGCCAGCTTAATTTTTTAGTCCAAGAGAAGTTGAAGACCCTCCAATAGACACAAAGGATGATGGACCTCACAATGGAAGGCCCGACTACATAAAAGTTGGTAGAGGAAGTGTAGTAGGATGGGGTGCAAGGTTTTGTTGACATATAGGTGATGAAGGTGGAGTTCAGCGACCTCAACAACAAGATAGAAGTGCTAGTTGAGTGACTTGAAGGTGAGTTACCCAATTTGTGTTGGAGGGCTGTTGGGATGGGGTCCTTGGGGTCAATTTTGTTAAGTTTTGGGAAAATTTTGTAATATATTTTTGTAGCAAATGTAAAGTCTTTGTGAAATGTGGAAGCAGAGCGTGAAGCTATTAGAATTCAAATGAGCTTTAGTCCCTTAGTTGGGTAGGTGATAAGTTGTTTTAAGACCCACCCATTGTTTGTGGACCATGGTATTGTAAGGAAAATGCTATAAATAGATGAGTCATAATGATTCTAAGCAGCAATCAATTAGGGAAGAATCATTGTAAGGGAAAAATACTAAGGAAGGAAAGGTTTGTTTCTTGTACTTAGGCAAAAGGGGAAGGCTCCTGCAACTGAGTGCATGGAGACCTTGGTAAGTCCGTAGCTTGAGTGTGCAGGCCCCTGAAACTGAGTGCGTGGAGACCTTGGTAAGTCTGCAGGCTGAGTCCGTAGGCCCCTGTAGCTGGGTGTGCAGGGATAAGAAGTTTGTAATTGAATTTTTCTACTTAATAAAGACTATTTTGAGATGATTTTGATGCATCTGTGCCTTATTATTTACTTCTGCTAAAATTTATGTATCTTCACTCTATGATATGTTTTATATGAATTAATTCTTATTTACTGCACGAAACTGGTAAATCTATAATGTTTATGCATGATAAGTACAATTAACTACTTTTGCGAAGGTCTGGAAGTCGTTTAGGTAGATTTGCAATAGTTGTCTATTTGGAAGGATTAGAGCTACACGAAGGCACATCTAAGTCATAAGGGTATCAAGAAACCATCACACAATCCTTTGGATGTAGAAACCTGGTTTTAGCATCCCCTAATACTCCTTCGAGTAAGACTGCAGTCTGTGTTATGCAGGTTGTCGAAATGGCCAGAAATTAGGGTTTTGCTGGTTGGCGCAATTAAATTTGAACCTAGGTCAGGCTCCATCAAGCCAACATGGTGTTGTAACACTATTTGGTTTTTATAAGTTATTTTATTATCCAAAAATAATTTTAAAATGTTAAGTTAGGATATGGATGCAAAACAAGAAAAGTTAAAATGTTAGGCCAATTTAATGTTTTATAGGCATGCATATCAATAAAATGATAGGTGTTAGTTGCCCTAAACAAATAAGGAAAAAGAAAAACAAAATGTTGGGGAAGAAAAAAAAAGAATGGCTTCATTTCATAATTTTATAAATGCACAGGCTGCTATTCAAAATGTGTCACATTGGGAAAAGTCAAGTGTTGTTTTCATGTGCAGAATAAAAAGGAAAAGAAACAAAGGTTTTACTAGCAGCCTGCTCATTTGTTTTCAGCTTATTCCCTCTATTCTTGTCAACAATCTCCCCCTTTGTTATTGATGGCAATATTCTTCTGCTCTCCCCCTTTGACATCAATGGTAAAGGAATGCATACGGACTCCCCCTGTCAAACTTCTCCCCCTATATAACTGCTCCCCCTGTTCTGCAAATTCTTTATGAATGAAATTGAGTGATGCTAAAGAGATAACCCCCATCTTTTGACGAAGATGTTCAAATGCCTCTCGAGGAAGGGTTTTGTGAAAATATCAGCTATTTGCTCCTTAGTATTGATATATTCCAAGACGATGTTTTGTTCAGCTACTTGTTCATGAAGGAAATGATACTTGATTGGTATATCTTTGGTCTTTGAGTGCATCACTGGATTTTTGCTGAGACTGATAGCGCTTGTGTTATCACAATAGATAGTAATAGGTTGATCTGTACTTATGTTGACATCTTTTAGAGCTTCCTTCATCCATAGTATTTGAGTACAACAATCTGTTGCAGCTATATAATCGGCTTTGGCTATGGATAATGATATGGATGTCTGCTTTTTGCTGAGCCAGGATACCTCCTAGGAAGAATGCATTTCCACTAGTGCTTTTCTGATCATCTACACTTCTGGCCCAATCAGCATCGGTGTATGTAGTTATAGTTAGTGTTGAGCTCTCAGGGTACCAAAGACGGAAATCAAAAGTTCCTTTCAGATATCTGAGAATTCTTTTTACGGCTAACAAATGGGATTGTTTAGGGGCAGATTGAAATCTTCCCACCATTCCTACTGCCTACATTATGTCAGGTCTTGTAGCAGTTAAGTACAGAAGGGCTCCAATTATTTACCTGTAATGAGTTGCATCTACTAGAGGGGAGTCATCATCTTTGCTCAATTTGTAGTTTGTGGTCATAGATGTGCTCCTGGGTGCACAGTCCTCCATTTGATATCTTTTAAGCATGTCTTTTAGATATTTGGCTTGAGATATACACAATCATGCTCTGGTTTGAGATACTTGAAGTCCAAGGAAGTGAGATAGCTCTCCTATCATTGACATCTCCAATTATCTTGACATGTTTTGAGAAAATTCATGGCTCGTTTCATCATTATTGCTAGCAAAAATCAGATCATCAACATAAACAAGAGTAACTAGTAACTTACCTTCATCTGTCTTTATGTAGAGATTACTTCCAACCACTCCATTTTTGAAGCCTCGTTGTTGTATATAGTGATCCAATCTTGCATACCAAGCTCTAGGAGCTTTTTTCAACCCATATAAAGCCTTTTTCAACTTACAGACTAAGTCCTTTCCTTCTGTTAGATCAAACCCTTCTCGTTGTTCCATGTAGACTTCTTCCTTGAGTTCCCCATTTAGAAATGTTGATTATACATCCATTTGATAGATTTTGAATCCTTTTGAGCAAGAAAATGCCAAGAACATCCTGATAGCTTCCATGCGAGATACTGGTGAAAATGTTTCTTCAAAGTCAATTCCTTCAATTTGTGAATAGCCTTTGCAAACAAACCTTGCCTTGTTTCTAATAACTTGTCCATCCTCATTCATTTTATTTTGGAATACCGACTTGGTTCCTATTATGTTTTTGTCCTTTGGATGAGGTACCAACTCCCATGTATCATTCTTCTCAATTGGGACATTTCTTCTTCCATGGCTTTTACCCAATGAGGATCCTTGCTTGTGCAAATGTTTCTGGTTCTATCATGGATAGAAGAGAAATAACGTTTCTCTTTGGTGTAACTATCATCCTTCTTCGGTTTTACATCCCTTCATCTCTATTGCCAATAATCTGCTCTTCTGGATGATATTTCTAGAGAAACTTCATCTTTGAAGGTGTATGAGGTGGTTCTTTTTCCTCTTCTTCTTCTTCCTGATCTATTTCTTCTTCTTCAGGTTATTCTTCTTCAATAAGAGGATCATCTTCATGTTCTTCAATTTCGTTTTTTGGAAGGTCTTCATCAATATTTACATCAATGCTTTCCACTATTTTCTGTAGTCGAAAATTGTAGCACTTATAGGCTTTGTTCCGTGTAGAGTATCCAAGGAATATCCCTTCATCAACCCGAGAATCAAAATTTCCTGGTGAGCCATCATTGATTTTTATGAAGCGCTTGCTTCCAAAGATCTTGAAGTACTTTACTAAAGCAGGTCTTCCTTTCCATAATTCATAAGGATTTTTTTCACAATTTGGTCTTAATTGAGTTCAATTCAAGGTATAGACAGCTGTCCCGATTGCTTCTCTCCAGAATTTTGGTTGCAAGTCTGCTGCTAATAACATTTTTCTTTCCATTTCTTGAACTGTTTGGTTTCTTCTTTCAACTACCCCATTTTGCTGAGGTGTTTTGGCAGTAGAGAATTCTCTTTTAATTCCATGTATATTACAGACTCATTAAATCCTTTTGATGTGAATTCTCCCTCTCTGTCTGTTCTGAGGCACTTAATTTTTGAGTCCTTTTCATTTTCTACAAGAGCTTTTATATTCTTAAAACACTCAAATGTTTCAGATTTATATTTTATAAAATATATCCACATCATTCTAGTATAGTCATCAACAAATAAAACAAAGTACCTTTCTCCTTGGGGTGCCTGATTTCTAGTTGGTCCACATAAATCAGCATGGATGATCTCCAAGGGCTTTGATGTAGAGAGCTCCTTGGTCTTGTGGCTGGTTCTAGTTTTCTTTCCATGTTGGCATGGACCACATACTCCTTGATTTGGTTTGAATAGCCTTGGGATGTCTCGTACAACTTTAATCTTGCTAATATTGATCAAATTTTCGAAGCTTGTATGTCCAAGTTGCTTGTGCCACAACCAACTTTCATCTGTCTGACTCAGGTGGCATTTATTTTCCTAAATCTTGTTCATAATGTAAATGTTATCTAGTCTTCTAACTCCTTTCGCCACAAGTTCCCCTAAGGAAGAGTTCCTTATTTCACAGTATTTGGTGCTAAAGACAACATTATGTCCTTGATCACAGATTTGGCTGACACTCAGGAGGTTGTGTTTGAGCCCGTCTACTAGCAGAGCATCTTGAGCTTTTCCTTTTCCATTGATAAGAGTAACAATTCATTTTCCCGCAATTCTAGCAGATCCACTTCCAAAGGACACATTTCCTTCATTTTTGCTCAATGAGACAAACTTCCTTTTGTCCCCTGTCATGTGTCTGGAGCACCCACTATCCACAAACCAATGATTTTCATTATTTTGAGCATATAGAGCCAGACCACATTTATCCATGTTAGGATTTTTACTACTCGCTTTTCCTCCTTTGAGTGGGCAGTTTTGTTCATAGTGTCCATTATTGTAGCATAATGAGCAAATCAGATAAAATTTGGTCAAGAGATCAAACGAATTGAAGGTTTTGATTTGTCCCTACCTTTTGGGGGCATATGGTTTGATTATTTTATCCTTTAGATTTGGTGTTTCACTCTTATAAGCCATGCAATGTCTGGCTTGGTGACCAAAGTTTTTACAGTGAAAACAATGTCCAAGAAAGATAGTTTTGTACCTATTGTAGTAGCCACGGTTTGAGTCAAATTCCTTCCTTGGAATTACTCCCGCTTCATTATTTGGATTTGAGATGAGCCTTCGGTGGAATACTGGTTTCTATTTGTTGCAGTATCCATGATTCGAATCCACATTCTTCTTTGGAGTTATTCTCTCTTCATTCTTTGGATTTGGGATGCGCCTTTGATGACATACTTTTTCTTCTTTTGGATTGCTGGAAAGTGCATCAGCATAGTTTTTCACACTATTCTTAGTGCTTGATGATTCTCCTTTAAAACCTATTCCAGACTTGTTATGTTGAGGTTTTTGACTTTTTAGGATAGTCTCAAGTATTTGAGAGCTTTTCCAACCCTTTTTAACTTGCTCCCTCCCGCTTCATTATTTGGATTTGAGATGGACCTTCGGTGGAATATTGGTTTCTATTTGTTGTAGTATCCATGATTCGAATCCACATTCTTCTTTGGAGTTATTCTCTCTTCATTCTTTGGATTTTGGATGCGCCTTTGATGACATACTTTTTCTTCTTTTGGATTGCTAGAAAGTGCATCAGCATAGCTTTTCACACTATTCTTAGTGCTTGATGATTCTCCTTTAAAACCTATTCTAGACTTGTCATGTTGAGGTTTTTGACTTTTTAGGATAGTCTCAAGTATTTGAGAGCTTTTCCAACCCTTTTTAACTTGCTCCAATTCCTTCCTCAGAGATACTATTTCAGCTTCACCTTCTTCGCAAGTCTCTTCTTTTTCTTTTATCTTTGTTTCCAAGAGATCGTCTCTTCTTCTTATTTCCTCATTTTCTACCTTGAGAGAAATGATTTTATTCCGTAGTTTCTCACTTTCTTCAATGGCACTTATTAACAGTTCATCTACATTTCCTTCTAGCCCTAGGTCATCATCATTTGTGAATGCCATGAATAATGTTTCTTGGCTTTCATCATGGTCACTTTCCTCATCTATTTTATTTTTGATGACTACAAACTCATCCTCATCAGACTCATCTTGCTTAGAGAAGAAGTTCTTCTTATTGAACCCTTTCTTTTTGTGTGCCATTCTTTTAGAATTTCCATCATCATCACTATCATGTTTATGAGGACATTTTGCAGCATAATGACCTATTTTTCCACATTTGAAATAGATAAGAGGGTACTTTCCTTTTAGCATAGATCCTTTCTTCAGATTTCATACAAATTGAACCAATTCGGATTCCACATCAGACTCATCACTACAACCATTCCTTTTTTCCCCTTCTTTGATATTGAAGCCTTGAATGCTACGTCTTTGGAGCTTGGGCCACCTTTCCTCATTTCATAGGCAGTGAGGAATCCATGGAGTTCATCTATATTGAGAGTATCTAGATCCTTTATTTCTTCTACGACGCTTATTTTGGAGTCAAATTTGTCTGAAAGAGATCTCAAGATTTTTTGAACATTAATACTTTCTTCAATGTTTTCATCCAAACCTTTAAGAGAATTAACCACTTCAGCTACTCAGAGAAAGTATGCTGCAATATCTTCTTCATCTTCCATTTTCAGACTTTCAAATTGCCTTCTGTGAGTTTGAAGCTTTTCCTTCTTGACTTTTGAGTCCACATCGTATAAGCCAATTAGCTTATCCCACATTTCTTTGGCAGAGTTACAGTTCATGACTTTTGTAAACTTGGAATCAGTGATTCCGCTAGTGATGGAGTTCAAGGCTTTTGCATTTGCAATGTAGGCTTTCCTCTCGTCTTGATCTATTGGAAGAGTGGTAGGAATTGGGTACTCATTTAGAACCGAATGCTAGACTTTAGGTCCAAGGGACATTAAGTAGTAGGTCATTCTTTTTTTCCAGAAGCCAAAGTTAGTGCCATTGAATAGAGGAGGTCTTCCTGAAGCTTCGTGATTTCTCATCATGGATATGGATCCCTATTCAAGCTATTAAGCTAGTATGAAGAAGCCTGCTCTGATACCAATTTATGGAAATACTGGGGGGGGGTGTGAATCAGTATTTCTTTCTAATTGCTCTTTTTATCACCAAAACATATATATATGGAACACATAAATTGATAGTTGGAATTAATGCTTTTATTAACACAAATTGTGCAATGAAATGAATACAATATATTTATATATATAACTGGTTGCAATCAGTTGCCAAGCTCCAACTTGGACTTCAGTGAGGCTCCAACCTCTAGAACACCAACTCTATTTTGCAATAGTTCTGCACTTAGGAGCACCAAATTGCAAGGATTTTAATCCTTTTCAGTTCTGAGGCTCCAACCTCTTGGGCTCCAACCCAATCCTGGTATAAACTGTTTTGCTGCAGTTCTTTGCTCCCAAGCCTGCTGAGCTTCTACTTCACTCCTGTTCTCTTGCTTCTCCTACCTCTCCTGCCTCTGCCTGTACTTTAGTTTCCTCTCACTCTGATGATATGTATGTTCCTTTCCTTGTTTTTCTTGCTTTATGTATCCCTGATGCCTCTGACAATTTGTTTCCACTTTCCACCACCTCTTTGGCTTCCTCCTCATACACTGTAGTTTCCTCTGCCTCGCTTGATCTTTCAGCTTCCATCCTCAGTTGTTGTAGCTTCCTCTGTGCTGTTCGAGTTCACCGACACTCTAGGGACATGTAAATTCATAAGAGAGGTCCAAAAGAAAACACAAAGAAATCATGTTCCATGTTAAACTGTAACAAAGCTCATTTTTCCAATCATCATGGACATACACATGACTTTACAGTTTAACAGAGATGCCACATCCTAATCGCAATCACAATCATCAGGCCTCTTGAACCATCGGAACTGTTATCATAAGCCTTTTGGCCTAAAAACCCTACACAATACAATTACTGAAATACATAGGAAAATTAAGAAAATCCAACCGAAACTCTAAAGGACAGACTTCAAATTTATTACGCCCGCATTAATACCTATGTCGGGTCCACAGTGTAATCGCAGTCGGCAGTCACCGATGGCTGATGGCTAATTCCCTGATGGTCAATGGCTAATGTCGATGACAGATGGATGCGATATTACATTAAAACAAATTGCAATGTTGCATCAGGTCTGCAACATACATTGCAATGGGCGCTTGGGGGTGACACCCCTTTGTATTATTGTGATGGGTGGATGCGATATAACATTAAACCTTCCATACTGTTGTCGTTGGGTCCACACTCATATGTCATTGTCGGGGGTTTTGGGGTGATGGTGTAGTAGAACCCATCGATTACATTGTCACCGATATATATATATATATATATTATATATTATATATATATATATTATATATATATATATATATATATATATCATATATATATAATATATATCTATCTATTATATTATATATAATATATATATATATATATATATATATATATATATATATATATATATTATATATATATATAATATATATATATAGATATCTATATATATATGTCCACTCCGATAGTGTATTCCAATGCAACTATGATTTCCTCCTCTGATAGTGTAAATGCATATATATATGAGTTTTGGCCTCTGATAGTGTTAATGTCTTTATGTATAGGTTTTCGATATATATGTGAATTTCGCCTCCGATAGTGTATTCTGATATATATGTACACTCTGCCTTTGATAGTGTATATTACACACATATATATAAACTCTGCCTTTCCGCTCTTCTCTATGCTCCACTCCTTTTAACTCTTCCACTCTTCTTTGGCTAGCATACTTACTCCTGATATGGCTCCAATAGCCCCTGATAGTGTATTCTTTGGCATCAATTGCTATACTTTGCTCCGATAGTGTATTTTCATGCATATACTCTATATTACTCTCGATAGCTCCCAATAGTATAAATGCATCCATATATGTTGTCCGATAGCTCTATTTTTCTCTTTGCTCCTCCGATATGTTCTTCTTTGGCATATATATATGACAGATATATATGGCTCCTCCTGTAGCTCCAATAGCTCTGTCTACTCCTCTTTCTCCACGAATATTGCCATATTGACATCAATGACAATCTATGTCAACACAACGGACTCACTCCATCTTCAACGGAAAAAACTAGTCTGTTATATAAATCTCCCTTTCACTCAACTGGTTACTAAATTCAAGCACTGTCACTATTATTGCTTTGTTAAAGGTTTGCTGGGCTAAACTTCGACATTTTCACCCACTAGCGACACTATTTGCTCATATTTTTTCAGCCTATTCCCTTTATTCTTCCCCCAAAACCTGACTCCTCTCTTTGTATTGAAACCTCCAATCCAATTTTCACTACTATCGTTAGCCATATCCCAAGATGCCTCCAAAGGACAAGGGACCTTCTTATTTTCCATTTTATTCAATTTTGTATTACAAGTGAATTTATGATTAAATATTAGAAAATATACATATTTTTATATATATCTCAAGAATATGTGAGTTTTGTGATGTGTAGGAAATATGTGAAGAATTAATATCTCCTCCACCATATTAAGGAGATAATTATGACAAAATCATGGAGGATTTGGTTGGCATATCTTATCCAAGATATGTGAGAGATTTGTGGAGGATTCAAAGGGATCATATTTTGTGATAATGGGAAAGTAGTTAAAAATGCTTGAGAGATTTGTGGCATCATATCTTGTAATAATGGGAAATTAGTTGAGAGTGCTTGAGAGAATATAGAATATGTAATTATGAGAAGGTTATCTTCCTCATGTATATAAGAGAGTGCTCTCTCTTCATTTTAATAATGAGGAAGGAAGAATGAATAATAGAGAATGGAGATTAACTTTGATTCATATTCTTTTATTTTCATGATTTGTAATTTGATTCTTGTAATATAATTTGAGATAGTTTTATTGTTGTGAGCTCACATATGTTGTTTGTCATTCAATTCTTCATATGTTGTATTGATTTTCTTTTATGCAATTTCCTGCTTTCATAGTTAATGTTTCAATGCCTTCTTAGATTAATTTGATTTCAGTAATTTAGATTAGATTAGATTAAATTAGTTCCACTTCAGTCCTGCATATATAGTGCATGTGCCTCGTAAGTCTATGAACCTTGGATTGACAAATTATAGAGTTGGGCAAGTACTACAACAAAATTAAACGAACATAGTTTCGCCCAACATTTTGGCGCCGTTGCCGAGGAGGCACGATGGATTGAAGTTTAGTTTGATTTTTTATGCAAGTGTGTTTAGGCATGTTCCTAACTCTGAGGTGTTAAGGCGGTAAGACGTGGGGAATAGCCTACGCATCGCATTCGAGATACCGTAATGGGCTCGACCTCTTATGGATCAAGGCATGTAGGGTGTGTTTACATTTATGCAAGTGTGAATTTCAATTTCTGCAGGTGTGTTTGATTTTCACAACTGTGAAGAATGTTTGATGAATTCATGGTTCATGGTTATAATTGAAGCATTCGATTACTCAAATGAGCAGTCCTTGTAAGAGGGTTTAATTGAGTATTGAATTCAAGATTATTTCTGTGGTCCTTTTGTTTTTAATCCAATTTTTAGTGTGCTGAATTTTATTTTATTTTTTGTTTTTAGAATCTCTTTCAACATGGTTTAACAATGAGTTTCAGCTTGGAACTACTCACTCAGATCCTAGCAGAAGTTGGGATCTCTTCTTCCTTGGAAGAGGAGATCTTGACAAGAATTAAAGGTTCAACTACTCCCCAAGAAACAACTGAAGATTCAATATTTGAAGAATCCTGCGTATCTGATGGCGAACAATCATTCGAACAGGAGATCGAGGAAGAAGAACAGCAGATCGAAGAAGAACAAGAGTTACAGCATGATCTAATTGAGAGAAATTGTACCTATCAAAGCTTTATCGAACAATGGTTCCAGGTAAGTAGTAGATTAGATTCATCCTTTTATTTTTTAGTTGATTTGCAGTTACAACAACTAGACTCATCCACTCTTGAATATTTTCATCCATCATTTAAAGAATTACTACTGAATCTATTGTTGTTACTACTACGTGAGTGGCTTCATTGGAAGTTTAACTACACGTAACTAATTTGTAAATTCTAATTAGTATAGAGTAGCTAGGCTTTCATTTTCAGCATTTGCTTTCATTTTCAATTTTGCTTCTACCTAGAATAAGTATGCTCTCCTCCGCGCTTAGTGCGATTACGAGGATCAGAAAATAAGTTGACAATAAACATTTTCAAGAATGAATAAATTACGATTTATCAAAGACATCTTTTCACTTTATGTCCATTTTCAATAAAATCTTCTGAGATTAGGAATTTAATAAAATTTAGTTTCTTTTTAGATTTTAGTTAAAAAAAAAAAACACAAAAAAAACACCAACGTATTGTTAAAGCCTGAGCATGAACCAAGCAGAGTTGAAACCTGATTTGAAATATGGCTTTTTACTCCGCCTCCAAGTTTAGTCCGGTTTGACCTGCAAATAAACTGTGAATGCGCAACAACTCTTCCTTAATTGTTTGATAGGTGCGGCAGAAAAACGAGGGTTTGACAACAACAAAAGTTAATAAAGTGGAGATCCGGCGTTTCTTGCTCTACTGCTTCAAGCTTCTATCCAAATCGAACCTACAAAATGAATAAACATCTGAGGAGTGCAATCATAAATGAAGGCATTGAAGTTGTAATATTTGCTGGAAAAAAGGCCAGAATGTCATCTGACTGATATATGCACATAACACATCCCACCAGGATCCAATTTTGCAATATTTTTCGAGATTTTGGCTGCATCCTCTATCCCTGGCCAGTGTATCGTTGAAAAGGTGCCCTCCGCTATTGCAACTCCCTCAGCAATGCCCACAAAATCTTCCAAAACATAAATTAAAAATCCGGCTCTTTGTCCAGAAAATTAGGAAACGATAATACAAATTCCAATTTTGCAGGAACAAATCACTGCACGATAAGTTAAATTGGATTTTTCTATCACTAAATCAAATATCGAGGATGCAGTTACTCCAGATCTTCCTACATGCAAGGATTTGATTCCCTTGCCTCAGATTGGAAGCTGAATTGATGCCCATGTGGCTCTGAATCCTGATAATCTTGAGCTTGTAACATATTTATGTTTTTCGGCCAAGACACAGTTATCACAACGAAAATCGTGCATGGGTGCAACTGTATTCTTTGGAGGACAAGGGACAATTGCTGCGTCTTTTAATAAATCTTCTCTTTTACAAAAAGAGAAATGTAGTAGCTGCAGCAGCCTCCTCATACAGAGGCGAGTCTCTGAGCGAGATGGATATGGATGGCTATGATGCATGTATAAATTTGTTTTGAAAGCTGCAGCACCTGGTTTCAATGTCAAAAAAGAAAGAGGATTCTTAACGAGAGTCATATAAAAGCATCTCCAGATTTGGCAACAGTGATTTATATTCCATAAAACTTTTGATGTAGTATTAGACCCTGGCATGATCACAGAATTTATTCTGATGCAAGTTGCAAAAATGTGGTTCACGTGGAAACCTGGAGAGAAGGATAATCGACCTATTTTGAAGGAGGGGAAAAACAGTTCGATGCATTCAAAAGCTGCGGCCATGGATGGTAAAATATATGCCTAAAATGTTAATCTCTTGTCATGGGCGAAGGTTAGTTTAGTTCGAATTTTTGTTTTATTATTTCGAATGGTAAAGGTTAGATTAATTACAATTTTAGTTTTACATTAGCTTAAAATAAAAAATAAAAATAAAAAATTTTTGGCCTCATTCATTTACATCAAACTTCATAACACCAACTACTTCCCCAAAAATATACAAAAGCCCTTTCAAATGTTTTAAATCAATTTTCCTGCAAACCAATAAAAACATTTTAAAAAAGTATTGCACAATCAATGAGTACATTGCATGGGGACATGCAATATTTCTAGTTGGGGGGAAATAAAAGTATTTTTTTGTGAATTTGTGGGCAAAAGTTAGGATGCATATACTAACAAGTAAAATGAGATTGGTGTTATGTGTAGGTCAACAAGAAGCTTATGCAAAAAGCTCAACATTACGATGTGACACCTTTTTCACCCACAATTAGAGTAATTTCGGAAAATAATTAAAAAAATGGACATTTCATAAATTCTTGAGAATGAGCTAATTTGCTTTTGAGTCACTTCATACGGGAATGATCGATGGAGATGGCACACAAAGGTGACAATTTTTATGTAGGAATGGTGCTAAGTTTTTCAGAGTATGCAAAGTGATTTTTTTGAAATCACAATGAAACATGCATCATTGGACGCTTGAAGGAACTAATTCTTCACTGCACATATCACGACATTTTCCACTACACAAAAAAAATCCTTTTGCGTCATGATTACTCCCCTTTTTCCTTCCAAACACCTAGACCATCCTTGTGTTGCAGCCCATTTTCCATTTCCTTATCTTTCACGACTTCCTGCACGCTTATTTTTTTGAATCGCATACATCCCTTTATCCTTTTCAGTTTATTTTTGCCTTCTGGTTTGCCTTCTGAATAAAACTCATTCCCTTTCCATGATTACATTGCCTTGATTTCCTAGCCATGCTGATCCACACTGCTTGTCCATGAGTTCTTTCCATTTATAGTCCTACCAAATCTTTTTGTACAAACTCGCGTTGACTGATGTGGGATTCCTTAAGGCCCACCTTTCAACAAGTCTTGCCCCATCGACATCAGCACCTTATCTGGGAAATAGACTAGAGTTCCTTTTGAGTACCTAGAGGCTTGCATGCCTTAATGGCAAGTTCTCTCGCTCACGATCATGGGAATACATCAATGTCCCTTGATCTTCAAATCTTGCAAGTGGCTCGACCTCGACACATCCATTCGCACTTCGCAAGATGTACTCCAGTACCTTGGCACTCATTGACATCAATGGTGAGTTGCCTTACATTGGTTAACGACATACATCAATGGCTGGTAATCCAATGATTTCTATTCATGCTCGACATAGACACATTCATTCGCATGTTTAGAATTGTACCATCGGGTTTGTAGCGGGTGAAGACTATACACTTTTTCACGACTCCCTCAGCAGTTATAGCAACATGAATTCTGATCTATGAGAGTACCACAGTTCCACTTTCAGCATTTATCTTTTCCATGATTCAGCATCAGTAGTTCAGATTCCTTCATTTCCCAGGATCCAGTTACATCAGTCACATTTTCCTGATCCAGCAACAACAGCAGCTACATTCCTATTGCATAGTTCATCATTCTTCGGTAAGTAGAGGTATGTTGTTTTCTAATCTTTAATCATGCAATTCCTTATATGCTAACTTGAATATTTTGGAAAATTCCCTCACCATGATACATTTCCTTTCATGAGCCATGTCAAGTTGCATGAGGACATGCAACCAATTCAGTTGAGGGGGGGAGAACTATATTCACTACATATTCACTTCCATGATTCCATTTCTTCACCACTATCACTCCATTTTTTCTCATTTACCATTCACCAACATTTATTTTCCAATTATACTATGTTGCACTTTGCTTCATACGCAATATTGGCATGCTTCATTAATATTACAAAAGGGATTTCTTATGCACATTATGGTTTCCAGTGAGTGTTTACATTATTATTGAAGAAAAGAGAACAGAAAATGAAATGAATGTTGTTAACACAAGAACCAACATTCTTTGTATTCATGGTTGTCACACAAGAACCAACCATAAGAAAATGTAAATTGTTACTCATGTCTTTCACATATCCTGGAAACATTCATTATTAAAAGACATCATCATGTAAAGCCAAATTTCAAAATTCCAAATGTTCTTAAAGAGACCGATGCATGGTTGCATGAGGACATGCAATAAGTTCAGTTGGGGAGGATGTTGGGACTCAAAAATGTCATATTTTCATCCACCTTTTTCTTCACTATTCCTTACATTTCATCATCCCATTAACCTTTTATCATATCATTTTCATAAATACATTTGGGTTTCACCTTCTTATTTTCCATTTTATTCATTTTTGTATTACAAGTGAATTTATGATTAAATATTAGAAAATATACATATTTTTATATATATCTCAAGAATATGTGAGTTTTGTGAGGTGTAGGAAATATGTGAAGAATTAATATCTCCTCCACCATATTAAGGAGTTAATTATGCAAGCCTATTCCTAAGGAGAAAATCATGGAGGATTTGGTTGGCATATCTTATCCAAGATATGTGAGAGATTTGTGGAGGATTCAAAGGGATCATATTTTGTGATAATGGGAAAGTAGTTAAAAATGCTTGAGAGATTTGTGGGATCATATCTAATAATGGGAAATTAGTTGAGAGTGCTTGAGAGAATATTGGATATGTAATTATGAGAAGGTTATCTTCCTCATGTATATAAGAGAGTGCTCTCTCTTCATTTTAATAATGAGGAAGGAAGAATGAATAATAGAGAATGGAGATTAACTTTGATTCATATTCTTTTATTTTCATGATTTGTAATTTGATTCTTGTAATATAATTTGAGATAGTTTTATTTTTGTGAGCTCACATATGTTGTTTGTCATTCAATTCTTCACATGTTGTATTGCTTTTCTTTTATGCAATTTCCTACTTTCATAGTTAATGTTTCAATGCCTTCTTAGATTAATTTGATTTCAGTAATTTAGATTAGATTAAATTAAATTAGTTCCACTTCGGTCCTGCATATATAGTGCATGTGCCTCGTAAGTCTACGAACCTCGGATTGACAAAGTAAATAGTTGGGCAAGTACTACAACATAATTAAACGAACATAGTTCCACCCAACACCCATACAGAGACTTCTTTAACTTGCATACCAGTTCTTTCTTACCCTTCAATGCAAATCCTCCAGGTTGCTTCATGTAGATCTCCTCTTCTAGATCCCTGTGAAGAAATGTTGTCTTCACATCCATCTGTTCTACCTCAAAATCAAAACCAGCAGCAACAGATAAAAGTAATCTAATAGAAGTTACCTTGGCAACAGGAGAAAAAACATCACCAAGATCAATTCTCGGCACCTGGGAATAACCTTTTGCTACCAACCAAGCTTTGTATTTCTCCACCTTTCCTTCTACATTTGCCTTCTTCTTGAAAACCCATTTGCAGCCAATGGGTTTCCTTCTAGCGGGCAACTCCACCAGATCCCAAGCCTCATTTTTGTGCAAAGATGCCATTTCATCAACCATGGCCTGTTTCCAGATTTTTCCATCCTTTGAATCAGTTCTGGGATCATTATCAGTAATAAATAAAGAAAAGCTTTAACAAAAAGCAGATGGACTATACCTTTCTAGCTGCCTTTTTCTCGAACTGATCTTCTCACACCTGGAATTTGTGGCTCTTCATCTTGTGATTCCTCCTCTGCTGTAGAGTCTGATTCTTCCTCCTTTAGCTCAAACTCTATCTTCTCGGGTTCCTTTGGTTGGACTTCATGTTTAATAACATCTTTCACCTCTCTGAACACCACATCTCGGCTATACACAACCCTCCTTGTTACTGGGTTCCAAAGCTTATAACCCTTTAAACCATCCATATACCCAATAAAGATGCACTTTTCATATTTACTATCCAACTTGGTTCATTTTTCCTTTGGAACATGTACATATGCATCACATCCAAATACCCTCAGATGTGAAAGAGAGGGTTTCTTACCAGTTCATACCTCTTGTGGAGTCTTATCCTCCAATGCTAATGAAGGTGATCTATTGAACAGGTAACACGCTATCTCCACCACCTCTGCCTAGAATTCCAATCCTAACCCAACACCACTGAGCATGCTTCTTGTCCTTTCCATCAACGTCTTGTTCATTCTTTCAGCAACTCCATTTTGCTGAGGTGTATATGGAGTAGTATTCTGCCATGCTATACCACACTTCTTACAGAATTCTTCAAATTCGTTACTGCAAAACTCTCCACCATTATCTGTCCTTAGGACCTTTATCTTCTTATTTGTCTGGTTTTCCACCAGAGCCTTAAATTCTTTAACCCTATCAAAGACTTTAGATTTCTTCTTAAGGAAATATATCCATGTATTCCTTGACAAGTCATCTATAAATGATACATAGTACACAGACTTACCCAGTGATGGAACCTTCACAGGTCCAAACACGTCACTGTGCACAAGCTCTAATATTTGTTTTGCCCTCTTACCACCAGAGGGAAAACTCACCCGATTCTGCTTCCCATATACACAATTTTCACATAAATCAAAATCCAGAGAGCTATTACTCATACCTTCTACCATACCTTTAACATGAAGTATTCAAAACCCTTCTCTCCAATATGTCCAAGCCTTTGATGCCACAACATGGTCTTCTCTCCAGAGACCACTAGATTTTCTACTCCACTTTTAGGAACCACAGAACTATTGCACCCATCAACAACAGTGCTACCTTGTAGCTTGTACAGAGTTCGATTTCGAGCTCCCCATATCAATACCAGTTTCCCCCGAACCATCTTGCAGGTATCCTTCTCGAAGACTATTTTTACCCCTGCATCATCCAGCTTGCTTATAGAAATCATATTTCTAGCCAATGTAGGAATATGTAGAACACCTGGAAGTGTTCTAACCCTTCCACCTTGCAACTTCAACTTTACTTTTCCACGACCAACGATTCTAGCGTTCCTATCATCCCCTAAGAAGACATCACCACCATCGTATTTCTCATACTCGCAGAACCACTCTCTATGGGGAGTGAAGTGAAAGGATGAACCTGAGTCAATCAACCATGCCTCATGATCTACATGTGTACTTGGAGAAGCCAAGTACACATCCCCACCTTCATCTAAGGTGGTTTTCACCTCTGCAGAAGGAGCATCATCAGATCCCTTTCCTTTATTAGGGGCTTTAGATTTACAGTCCCTTTTTCAGTGCCCTTCCTTTCTGCATTTCCAGCACACCACCTTTACAGGTTTTCTTGGAGATTTAGATCTCCGTCTAGATTTAGAATACCACTCGATGAATTATTTTTGTTTCTGTTTTGGGACCGTCCTCATACAGACAAGGCATCACCATTATGGTTATCGATATTTTTCCATCTCATCTCCTCTGTCAGCAAGGATGAGACTATTTCATCAAACTACAAGGCAGTTGTATTGCTACCTATTGAAATAACTAGACTATCCCACGAATCTGGTAGAGAACACAACAAACTGATGCACTTATCTTTATCTGAAATTTTAATATCAACAGATAATAACTGACTTACCACAATATTAAATGTGTTCATATGCTTTATCACCGAGTCTACATCTTTCATCCTCAGGTTATACGGCTTTTTCCGCAGGAACAATTTATTCACCAGAGACTTATATTGGTACAAAGTCCCTAACTTGTTCCACAAATCCTTAGCCGTAGCTTCCCTTGATACATTCAACAATACTGAATCTGAGACACACAATCATATTGTGCTCTTTGCCTTCCGATCTAACTTCTTCCATTCGTCATCGGGCACTCTCATTGGTTTAGTACCTGGATCTACCACAATCCACTGGTCTTTATCCGCCAACAGATCCTCCATCTTGAGTTTCCATAAGTCAAAACTCTAACCATTAAATTTCTCAATCTCTATCTTTCCACTGCTCGCCATCTTCTTTCACCACCAGAATTGATCTCGTAGATCTCCCACTGAACAAGGTCTACCGTAGGCATAAGAAAAACCCTTCAGCAACAAAGGCATCCCCTTAAAGCCAAAATAGCTCTGATACTAAATGTAGGTTTTAACCCTGTACAGAAATTACCTGCATACGAATTATAAAAGACATAAAATAAAAAATGCGAGAGCATAACACATAAAACACATACACACAAAGATTTTCCCTGGATCCCAAAACCGGGACTACCAGCTTTATTTTTCATTATGTTCCTTTCAATGTTACAACACATATTTATACATGCTGAAGCATCCAATACCATCGACCAAAAACCATCACATCCAAAACCATGGACCAAAAACCATCGTGTCCAAAACCATGTGCGAAAAATCATGCACAAAACCATAGGTAGGTCCGCCCAACCTAACATAGGGCCCAAAACCAAAATTTTCTGGGGCATTGCCCTGGACCCCATAGAGTGGGGTTACTTGCACCCCTCAAACCCCCTGTGACTCCCCCTGCTACGGAATCGGTGCAATGAAGGGGGGGCTCTGCCCCCCTTCTAACCCCCCGGTTAACTACGTGGGCTAGTCGTGGAAAGAATATAACACAACCCAACAGAAACTCTCTGATAATTTGACCTCTTTAAGATGTATTACTGGCTCGAAGATAAATACATAGACAAATATGATGAAATTCAACTGTGGGAATCCAATTTACCCCATTACATTTTTCCTTGTACCCACAACACCCGAGAATTTGTTAGGAAATGTCATGCATATTATTTTCCAAGCCAAAGGGCCACCATTACCCCCATCGGAGAAATTCTATTTACTATCACTCCTCAAGCCATAGACCAAATGATGCAAGCCCCCACAATAGAGAATGCCACCCGCGTTTTCTATGGAACACTTGTTGAATTGTACCAGAAATTAGATTTTGCTAAAAAGGCCAAAACCCTTGAACTTTCTTGACAGAATATGCCTCATTGCTAAAGAAAAATCCTCCCTATCCCTCCTCTAATTTCCCTGAGAGATCCAAAGAAATCATCACAGTTGTCTCCTACCACCTTGGCTACTACTCTGATCAGTGGGTAGATGAGGCCATCATAGGGTTTCTATCCATTTCCTTTGCTAATTCTAAGCCCTCCATCATGTTTAACTTCAGCCAATTTCTTGTAGATTCAATTCATCAACAGATTATCAAATTCCCAACTAAGGAGGTATTCAAGTATGCTTCTATATTAGTTCATATGTTCTTATACTTTCAAGGAGACAACATCAACCTTTATTTACAAAAGATGGATGAAGAAGGGAACCAATAGTCAGTCATCTTTTGGACTACTCTGGTGATAAAGGAACACAAGGAGTTTACATACAAATAGTTCATAGAGATGTTTGTGCATCGAGAAATTAGTTTCCTAGGAACTAGGATAGAACCAAGGATCAATGAGGAAATTAGAAAGGTGTTGTAGCTATCATACCAAGTTCAAACAGGGGATTGCTACCTTTATAAAAACTATACAGAATTGAGAATATTTGGGTGTGAGCTTGTACCTTACAAGATGCCTAAATTCCTCCCAATGAGGATATTTTCTCTAGAGTACATAAGGCATATGGTCAATATGGATGAAATCCACTTTGTAGCTTCCAAGAAGAAGTCCTAGTTCAAAATGAAAACATAGATTGGGCCTTTCATTTGTAACAATAGGGCAACAGGGGAAGAAGATTATAAGCTATTAAAGGAAATGTAGTTCAACCTTAGCTTCACCTAGTCATATGATCCATTAGGGATCATTTCTAAATTAAGAGTAAAAACTAAATCTACTACTTATTTTCACACAACCATACCAGAGATAGAGAAGTACAAAAACCAACTAGAATGGGATGAGAACACCCTAAAAGAGGTAGAGGATTAGCTGGTATCATCCTATACAATATAGACTCCTACCATGCAGGAGAAAACAAATAAGAGAAGCAGAGAAGAAGAGTCCCCTTCAGGGACTGAAATTTTCACTAAAGGATTTAAAATTATGTATAGGAAGAAGGCCAATCTTAGTTCCAAACTAAGCCTTAGCAAGGACTTAGAGTAGGAAATAATTTTCACCACTAATGAGCCACTTGTTTCCTGATTAGTGGGTGATCAGATCACACTATCTCCCACTACCTCCTTAACATCACAAGAACAGTAGAAAATTATGAAAACCATCACATCTACTATAGGGGAGATAGAGAAAAGTATAATGGACATTTTCAAGGAGATAAAAGTAAGGAATGAGACCTTGAAGATTAACACCTACAATCAATTCTGGAAAAAGACTTTCGGTGCTCAAAGCACATTGCTCTCACCCTTTGATTTAGAAGAAGGTAAAATGAAAATGGTATTCCTCCAGGTACAGGTTCCCAAGCCCAATGTAGCATCAGACTACAAGAAGAAAACATTTGAGTTTGATGTAAAAGATATACATCCCATTGACCAAATGGAGATGCATAAGTAGAATAGGGAAATTATTTTCTCCACTATCACCAACACTGCTATGAGTTTCTCTAAACTGCAGGTTACATTAGCAAATGTCCAATAACAACTGAAGATGGAGAAGGTATCTACACTTGCCCAAGACACCAAGATTGAAACACTGGAGGACTTGGTGATCAAAGTGGGTTATGACCCTTCAAAAATAAATGTTTCAAAAGAGATTATAAAGAAAAATAATTTAGACATAGAAGCATTGAGGAAGCAGCTAAAACTGCTAGCTACAGAATATCCTTTGGCCAAGGATATTGAAGAAACAGAGACACAAAAGGCAGATATGATGAAGCTCATCATGGAGCAGAGTGCACAATTGAATAAAATGGATACAGAGATGGAAAAGTTGATTAAAGAAATGGAGAAAGCTGCCAAAATGACTGTTGTCCCTTTGGAAGCACTCCCTATCACAACCATTCCTACAGTCACATCTTCAACAACAAGCACAGGGGGCTGCTACAGATTAGTTGGCAAATGCAGTACAAAACATGTCTCTCTAGACTGAAGAGATAAAAAGGTTGTAGGACCAAGTTAAAATTCTACAGGACCATGAAGCGAATACTGAGACTTTTCATGTAGCAAAGCTATAAGGAGCTCAAAATCAGATAGAGGCCTTGAAGAAGTCATCAGTTGAGTCTTCTATTGGCTGCACACTAGCCCATGTTAAAGAAATCATATGGAACAATATCATTGAATAAATTAATGAAATTTGTCCATGTATCTAGATTACATTCGAGCAGAAGGAATTAACGGAGAAATCCAAGCAAACTATTTCCACTATCAATGCTCAATTGGGAGAAATGCCTGCTACAGCTAACAACATCATAAATTTCCTCAATTCCAAAAACATATATGACTTGGATGATCTAGGAGTAGATGACAGAATAGAAACCATCCTGGAGGTAAAGAATGTTCTAACGAACAAGAACATGGTTGTACAATTGATAGAGAAATGTCACACTCTGGAGGTAGCTGTTAACATGTTTTTCACTAGAATAGATGCATTGAACAAGAAAGGTCTGGCTTCTCTATTTGTGATCAATGACAAATTAATGACCAGAGAAGACTACATGAAGAAGCTTTAGGACATTTCCAAGGATACAACTAAGTCTTCCAACATCAAATGTTCTATGAGAGGGAGAGCTTTTTATGAAGCTATCAACAACCTAGGTTTTATCCAACACGAGATAAAACATATTTTTGCAGTAAAACCCACTTTTTCTTAGTATACTGAGGTAGATGAGATCTACTGCAAGGTAAAAAAGATTTCTATTCCAGATGAAGAACAGTGGGATAAGTTGTGTGAATTCTAGGATTGAAAAGGTAGGGCAACACCCAATTAGTGGCCACTCAGCAACTATTCTCCTCCAAAGCAGGGCCATATGTTTAGATCTCTTCGCCAGATTCATTCCTTTTGATCACATTATTTCTTTTCTGTTAGTTCAAAGTTAATAATAGAATGTCGTATCACTCAGGAATTAATTGTAATATTTTTGTAAATTTTGTTTAGGTACTTCATTCTATCGAAGCATCTAGGGTTGAACCCTTGAACACGTTATCAAGCCGATTTATACTAAGGTGGAGCATTTTTGAGATAATAAAATATTCTGGATTTGCCTCATATGGTCTGTCTCTTAATGAGTTGTATTTCACTTTGTTTATTCATTATGTCTTCTTCATATAAATCATGTCTTTTGCAGCTATCCAATTTAAAATTTAATTGAATTTTAGTTTCATTTTAGATCCTCTGTGAAGTTGTAATTTAAATAAGAGATAAATTTACAGAACTACTTGTTATTGTAAATTCCTCTTTGAGTATAAATTGCACTAGGTCTCTGTTATAGTTTGATTATATTTTGTTGATTAAGAAAACATTGTTTTCTTAGTTTCTACTTATAAATGGTTAAATACTCAGTTTGAATATTAAATCATTTATATTTCTTCATATTCTACTTATCCATCCCACTAAAATCAAAATAACCATCTGCAGTTAAAGAACAACCTTTTATTTTATTACAAATCTATCTAAGTTTAAAGCACATGTTTATAAACAGTTGACTGGTCATCCAATCATTTAAAACAACAAAGCATTATATATGATTTGGCATAATGAATTTACCTTAGATTATCTCAAAGGACAACATCAGATTGGCACCGTTGCCAAGGAGCGAATGATGGAAAGCTAAATTTCCCCTTGGGAAACGATTCTCCCTTTCCATTAAGGTGAATAAAGGATAAGGATATAGGTCAAAATCGTTCACTTGGCAATTCCACTGTTCCAAGATGGCTCCTTTTAAGCACACTAGATCATGTTCTGATTATGAGATTGTTAACCCTCTACTATATCCAGAAAGACTTATTAGGGGAGCCTCTTCAAGGAGAAGAAATAGAACCCCTTCTTCTTCTTCAGCTTTACACCCTAAAGACATCTCATCGATAGATCATTTTTCATCTGTTCCATCCCATACTGATTGGACTGAACTACCTCCAAGGGTTTCTGAACTCCATTCTAGAGGAGTAGATCTTCCATCAACCTTTTCAATATAGTCACTTGAGTCATATCAAGTCCCATCCATTCCTATCAAATCACCTTCATCTGAGGAAGAATTGGGTTTACATTTACCTAAATTTAAGCCTCAAGATTTCATTACTCCAAATGCTATTCCATCAACCTCTACAAATCTTGAAGAGATATTTTCTGTCTATTTGAATCCTTTGTTTGATAATAAGGAAGACTTTCCACCAGGAGTTCAGAAGTTGGTTGTTAAAACCATTTTGAAATCCTCAAAGATATCTCCTCCCCCTTTCTCTCCTCCACATAATAACACCCCTACTGATTCATCTTCATCTCCCTCATATTCATCTTCATCTTCATCATCGTCCCCTTCCTCATCATCATCTACTCCTCTTGTTGTTATGGCTTTTTGACCCATTGTGCAAGCAAGGTATGTTACACTTGTTCTCCCTGCAAACTTGGAAAATTTTCCTGATGGATATCTAAAACATCTACCAAGATTTAATGGAGAAATAGGTCCCTCAGCAGAGGATCCTATATCTTCTTTCCTAGATTTTGTTGATAATATGAACAGAGAACAAGAAGATTCTTATATGAGATTATTTGTACATTCTTTAGAAGGAAAATGGTAGGATCTAGTTTAGGCAAGTTAGAGATGACTCTATTAGAATATGGAATGAGCTCATAACTATCTTTAAAAGCCAATGGGGCATAAAGAAAGATCAAGTTTATTTTCTCACTAAATTTGAGGAATTATAGAGGAACCCTAGTGAACCAGCTCTAAATTCATCAAATGATTTAACAAACTCTATCATAAAATGCCTACTAAATGTAAACCACCAATAGCAGCTGCAAAGGTTGGATTTTCCAAAGAATTTGAAGATGAATTTACAATCATGCTAAGGGAAAGGGTTTCTAATACATTAGAAGACATGAAGACAAATTCTATAGAGGTAGAAGTTAGTAGGACAACTTATGGAAGACTTAAAGCTAAAGCAAAGAAATAAGAAAGAAAAATAAAAGCTAGGGTTTATGATTCATATTCTTCCAAATCTAAACTCATAAAATTGAAGAAATTGCATCTTTACTTAGAAACCTTTCTAATAGGATTTCTAAAATTGAAACAAAACCTAGAACTTATCAGCAAACTGCTACCAGACCTCAAGCTCAAACTCAATTCCGAAGAACTCCTCAAATGTAGATTCTTCAGAGATCAAGTTTTGATCAAAATGTTCAACCACCTTTGATGATTGATGATCAACATCATAGGATACATGCCCTTGAATCACTGAATATATCAATAATATTGATTCTTCAACAGTAAAAATGGCAATAGTTCCTTCATCTTCACCTCAGTCTTTTGAACAAGAACAAGGAGGTGCTCAAATTTCAAAATACCTAGCATTCTCTGAATTTCTAATTGCAAAATTGAATAAGAGGTATGATCTAAGACCTAGATCAAGTTTTGGTAGACCTTCAAAATCTACCACTATTACTGAATCTGCAATAAAATCCATTTAAACACAAACTCCAACACCTCAGACTACAGATTCATCCACTAAAACATTTTCATCTAACAAGACTATTTTGACAACTTTTAATATTGAAAAGGAATTGGAAAGGGTCAAGATTCCCATACCTTTAGCTGAACTTTCCAAAAACCCTGGTTATAAAAATAAAGTGTCTAAATGGGTATAGTCCTCTAGTGTAGATGTTGAGGGAGATGTTATTAGTTTGCAAGATGAAAAGCCCTTAGTAGTGTTTGGGCCTAGCTCTGATATGATTGATGAAATTGTTCCACCATTTTATGTAACTTTAAAGGCTTGTTGTACCTTAAGAAACCAATTTCTTGGCTGTGTAGAAATTGTGCTTAAGACATTAATGTTTATAATTATTGTCATTTGTTTGTCACTTAATTGTATGTTGTATTCTCCAATGAAGGACCTGAAAGACTTGGTTTTAAACCCTCAATACTTAGGTGACATGAAAATCTCAGAATTCCATTTGATTGTTGAATAAAAATGATGAATGAAGAAAGCTTGAAGAAGTCATAGAAAATATGCTACTTTACACATAATCTACTATCTGTGACACTTGGAGAAGTTAAAGATAATATGTTGTCTTACACAGAAACTACTATCTGTAACTTAGAAGAATGGCAGAGGTAGGAGTTTCAAGTATAGGAGTGCTCTTTCAAGGGATTTTGACTTCATTTACATGAGAAAATAAAGATCTGTAGCTTCATTACCATACCTAAAGGAAGAAAACATATGATGACACATAATAGAGAAGTCACAAAATCATGCCCAACAATGTGTGGAAAACTTCTGATTCCTTCATTAATCAACAGTTGTATCAAGAATACAGTGGCCTAGTCTTCAGGTTCTCCAAAGTTCGAACCCCTTCTCTATAAATATTCCTCTTTTTATACATTATGAGACAATTGGTAATCACCAAAATTGTCAAACTACTTAATTATTCTCCTAACTGTCTAATGTGAAATTTATTACAGAATATTACATAGAGGATAAAAGACACCTCGTAAATAAAATAACAAGTAATAGAATTTAGAAAAATGATGATGATTGTTCGCTTTTCAGATTTGTTTATTGGTTGCTGATGAAGTTTCTTTGTAGATGCTTTGATAATGGTTAAACTATTTTAACATAACAAACTATATTTGACAAAACCCCGTGCACGGACTTGGGCCCATGTATGTATCAGGAGTGTTTTGATTGGCCAAAACACAAAGAAACTCGACCAATCACCGTCCCTTTGAATTTTTCATCATCTCCCTCTAACTTTGGTTATTTTGCTTAAACAACAGAATTCACTAATTTACGCGGAACATAATTTACCACGGAACTAAAAAGGATTAACGGTCTGGTTCATAAACATGTCAGGTATGCCTGAGCTGTACGTGATCACCGCTTGATCACCCATTCAATAAACTGTCCAATCCTTCGAAACTCTTAAAACTTTAAACTTGTTTGAACTAAACCTTATCGAGTCCACTTTTTCAATTCCCCTTTCACTCCCATACAGACCTAATAGGAAATAAAAACTGCTAATTAATGATCTATCGGGTCCGATTTTAATGATAAAACCTGATTACATTTCCACCCAATATCCGTTGGATCCGTCTCTTTCTATGGGTAGCTGAGATTGGCCTAGACTTCAGCGAATTAAACTGTACTTCATATGCCATCGCGTTCTATTTCCGAAATAAACTTCATTCTAGTTACCCACCCGATTTTTGTTGAATCTGTGGCTTGTTGATTGGATGGCCCAAATCTTCTTGTGGGTTTCTCACACTCAAAATCCGTTAATCAAAAAAAACAATTTATTTCTTTTAAACTTTGCGGGGGTAAAGAATGTACAGGAGCTTCATTGACGTTGACTCCGTGCAGTAATTTTAGGCCACACATTGTGGTCAACGATGCTAACGTCACGGTCAACTATGGGGGTTGAGCTTTAATTAATCTTCATGCTCTTTTCTTCCCCATAGCACACCTCATCGTACTCATCAAGCTATCACTTGATCACACCTCTTGAACCTACATGACCTTTAGACAATAATTTGATTCTTCATTTTTTATTTTTTTTCATTTTGAGATAAAAATGAAAATAAGACTTAAATAACAATGGAAGCTACAACATATGGCTCCACCTGGGGATAGTTCTTTTTCCATAGAAGCACTAAGAACCATAGATCAGTGCCTTCACTTCGGGCATGAATTCATATATTGCTTAACCAATTCAAAATTCTATGGCATTTGTGCATTGAATTCACTCTGGTATCTACAATGATAGGATGTTTGTGCTTTGATAGAAAAGTGTTGAGAATCATAGATCAGTAGCCTTAGTTGGGCATGGAGTTTGAAATTAGGAAAACCCTGAAATTTGAAAGACTAAAACCTGACATTCTTGAAATATGAAACCTCTGCAAACCGATTTCCAACTGGGACAGTCACCCTTATTTATCAGCTAAAATTAAACTAAAGCACTGAAACGGGAAACCAAATTCTCAACACCTGAGCTTATTTATGTACAGGTTCCTACCTATGTACATGACTAATCTCAATCAGGTGAAGTCAATCTTCCAATGGTACTAGGTTAGCATTTGAGTGCCTGATCTGGAACCATTTTGCCAGTGAATTGTGAAAATACAATTCATCCTGAATGGAAAATAAACTATGCATAAGGGTAGCTCACAACAAAAATTATGAATATATCCACAAAATGGTATGTGTAGGTTGCTAATAAATTTCTCCATGTAATCTGCCACAGGATCTTCAAAAGCATAAGAAAAAATATGGTCCTGATCAGCTCCAAAAAAGAAAGTCTTTATGTTTGAAGGTTCTTGCTCAAATAAACCTTCTATTGGGATAATATGCTCAATAGAACCAACAACATATTTAAGAAAATTACCTATGTCACTTTTATGTATCCACTTTTCATCTCTGATCTTTGATTGAAAATAATTTGTAATTATGACCTCAGGAAGAAAAAAAAATAATTCACATCACTATATGACATATGGCCAGCTTCAAATAGATTGTTTACCTCTGATCCATGGGCATCATTGTGTTCTTCAATGCAATTATAAACAATCTCTTTATCAGCTTTCTTTCTATATAAGATAGCCTCTTTTTCTATGATAAATGGCTCAACATATTGTTGTCCAACATTTCCCACTTGTTGGTTTTCTTCTCTATATCCAACACCCAACTGATGAACTTGAAGACCTCCATCATGTGAAAGGAAACCATCACTTGTTCCTTATTTAGAATAGGCTCCATCAAAGAAGCACTTCCACACCTCTTCTGTTTGCAGCTCTGTATATACACAGGCTGAAGTAAGCTGCCTCTAGTTACCTTCAACCAATTCTGCATTGTCATGCAACATGAAGCAAGAAACATCATCTTTTTTCCTAGCTATATACAAGTGAATTACTTTCTTCATTATTTGTGATTGTTCTAATAAATATTCTTTCTCTGTACATCCTCCTTTTTCCCCATCAAAAATTGGTATGATGGCATAAGAAAAATCTATTTTCAAAACACCACCCAATTTAGTCCCCCATGACCTAGAAAGTAACATTCCAAACCTAGGAGGGATATCTGATACCACTACATCCATTGCCAAAATTTTCGCTGGAATATGGGCTAGTGACCCCACCACATCTTTAATGCCCCCCAGACACTTGAATTTATGTGAATCAAAAGAATACAAGTCTCTGTAAGGTTTAGTAACTTGTAGGTTTAGCTGTTTCATCGTTGATAATGGCATAAGGTTGTGTGAGGCTCCTGAATCAAACATACAATTGTGTAAGAGTACATAATGAACCAATAAAGAAATGTAGAAAGGAGGTGTTTAAGAATCTACCTCCTCCACATCTTGACCAAAAACTACTACTAGTTTATCTTCTTGCAAATTCACAATGTCATTTATATTCACATTTTGAGATAGATTGATAAACTTTGTAATTTCTCTTTGATAAGTTGGTGTTTTAACCAACTCTATGAGGGGTACCTGAATTCTAGTATTTTCTAACTCTTTGGTGACACTAAACACATGGCTCTGTCTAGTATTCCTTTCATTCTCATCTTTAATTTTCTTCATGACTGAAATTTCCTGTGGAATGGAAACAAGTTTATCTAAAGGAATATTTTCACTTTTTTCTTGAGAGGACTCACCTTGAAACATTTGAGTCTTTCTACCTATATTCTGCTATTGCTTTCCTTTATTCAATTGTTTGGTAGGTTTTTGTTCTTGTTCTTATGGAGTTGCCTTTTGTAAGGGAGATGGAACTTGATGCTCACCTTCATCTTCTTGACTTCTAGATCTTTTCCTTGATCTCAAGTCATATTTCTTATGTAGTTCTACTTGCATAGAATTAGAAAACTGCTTCCAACATTCATCAGTTTCATTATCATCATAGATGACATCTGTTTCACTATATTCTCCTCCCTCAACACCTAGTTCATCTTCATCTACTGCATACAATGTGAAAATATGGTCATCATGATCCTTGGAATGCTCTAGTACTCCATCAGGATCTACCTCTATATACAGTGGTGCTTGAATCTGATCTTGATGTTTTCTCTCCCTTTGTAAAATTTGTAGAGGTTGTCTTCTATATTGAGGATTAAAATTTCTATTTTGATGTACTTGTCTCTGAGAATTCTTACTCTCTAATTCTAATTCAATCAATTTATTTGACAAATTTCTAATTACATTATTCATATCCTCTAATGTTTGACTTGAGAGGATTCTACTTTAGGCTTTCCCTTATCTTGGATAGGCTGTGTATTTGGTGTTTTGCCTGCAGCCACTAGATTTGCTTCTATCTCTAATGCATCTGTTTGGATCCGATCAAGGGTTGGGGATCTCCTCTCCCTCAATGTAAATCCAAAATCTGACTCAAAATCCCCTAGAAAAGTTATTTTGGCACCAACAGGAGGGGGCTTAATCTCCAGTGGAAGACTATTGTACAATTTATTAGATCTTATTATGAATTCAACAACACCTTCATCAGATTTCTTCTTGATAGCATTAAACTCTGTGAGTGAATACCCACGATATCTTTTTTCTTCCCATCTCTAGGTGAATAGGCGTTCCATCTCGTCCCATGTGTAATAGAGTTATTAGTAAGCCCTTTAAACCATTTTCTTGTTCTCCATCCAAGGATTGGACAAAATGTCTTACAACAACATCCAGATGTTCAACATTTAGGTTTTCTACAAAATTACAAAATACTGATACATGATTCTCTGATGTTTGTTCATCCTCCCCTGTGAAATGAGGAAGAATCTTCAAGTATTCTTGTGGAATTTGATTCAACTATTGTGGAAATTGAATAGGTGCATACCTATTCGTAAAAAATAAAGGTGTTGCCATATTTTCTCTTGAATTTATTGAACCTTGATTACCAGCAGATGTGGAACCTGACTGAGGAGTAAATGGAGTGTGTAGAGGTGGTAATGTAGTTATAGGTTCAGGATGAATAACTATAGTAGATATTGAAAAAGAAACAAACTCTAAAGACTGTTCTTGATAGTTGGGTTCTTGAAATGAATTGGATGTAAAAGGTGACTCTTGGTTAATAAAATGTGAATGTGAAAGATGTGATGAACTGCTGCGTGGTGCAAACAGTGTAGGACTTGGTGTAAGTGGAGTTTTAGGCCTTCCAACCCTCTTGGAAACTAGCCTTTTAGTATCTAAAAGGCCTTGAGCTTTTTGTTGTGAGGTGTCTGACCTTGTATGGGATCTCTTTAGAACTAGAGTTATTGCTTTTGTTCAAAACTGTAGAAATTCTCACTCTAGATTAACCTGAGAATGCAATATACTAAAGGAAAATACTTAATATACTTCTACAATCAAACTTGTAGAAGCTTAATCGATTTGAGAAAGATCAAACAGAACTGTTATAGACATATTTGGGCACTACAACCCCAATCATATATGTCCATAAACCAAGGGCTTCTAAGTCCCTAAAAGTGTTGTTTTATGCCCTAAAGGAACAAGGTCAGCTGATTACATTAGCTCCCAGAAGTTCTCCATGAAAAACTACTCATAACTGGTCAAACCTGGACCATACAGACTGCTGAGTGCTAAGGGTGCGATGCATCTCACCTGCTCAGTGAAAAAAGTGTGATGCATACTGGAAAGCCCTTCTGTAGGGTGCGATGAGCGAGAGTAGACAAATGGCAGAGATAATTTGCAAGGTGGATGATCATGGAATCTTCCAGAAACTTCTCCTATGACACTTTCCTCTCTGAATTCGCCCATGGATGAGTAAGAGATCATGAATCTCCAAGTGGAACCAAAACTATCAGAGAAAGGGACATAATGTTCAAAAATCCAAAAAGACTGATCACCCCCCTGAAACACTCTATATATGGATCCCTCATCCCAGAGATCAGAGGCTGGAATCTTGTATTTTGTAAGGAAGTGTTGTTGGTTTCTTGGTGGAACATCATAGTGTTGGGTGATCTAAGCTTTTCATGAGGTGAAGAAGGGCTTTCATGCTAGGAGGATGATGTTGGGTCAGATCAATGGGTTGTAATCCTCTCTTCTACCCTTTCTATCAATAAAACTATTCAAGTTTTCCTCCACATTCTTGTATGTTTGATGATATATTCATTTGTGTGGTCAATATATATCTGGTCTTATATTGTTTATGATTGTAGATCTTTGTTTTTCGATAGTGTTATGCTGCTTTGACTTTACAAGTGCTCTTTGAAGCTGGGTAAGCAAGGAAGGAGTGGCAAAGATCTGTCAGAAGGGAGAGGAAACAAGCAAAAGACCAAGCGCAAGGCTGAGGTTGGTATTCTTTGCTCCCCTCTCATCTACTTCTCATAGAGGAAAACGAAATTAGTTTTAGTTTGTTTGTTTCTAAGATAGCTACCCATCTTAGTGGGACTAGCAGCTCCGTGTGGACACTAGATTTCCCGATAACAAAATGGCGACTCCACTAGGGAGCAAATAGCTTGTTTGCTTGTCTATATTTGTTTGCTTTATAAACCTACATACGGAGCCTGAAGTCAAGCCAGCTAGCCTTTGAACTGCATTTGCTATGCAAGTGCAAAGTAGATCAATGCTGCTTCAGTCTGTCTTCGAGTTGTTTTTATAAATTGAACAATCGATTTGCAAATATCCTAATTGCCCTCGTGGTGGCTCAAGTAACTTCATTAGATCAGCCCCTGTGATTTATATTTACTGACTATCATTTTCTCAGCCTAAATCCCTAAACTAAGCTGCAAACTGTGATAAAAAAACCAAGTAAAGTCTTGGCTCTGTACCATCGCACCCTTTTTTCTAGGAAATCTGGATGCATCGCACCTCCGGTGTGCAGTAGGTGAGATGCATCCATGTTTCCCTGTGTAACAGGTGCGATGATCAGAAAAGGCTAAGTTTGCCTCCAGATTTTGGTTTTTCTTCACTCTCTTCAGCTTTATTCAGGAGTTTTGTTGTCTGTGATTAGTATAACACTGTAGAAACCCCTTTCCTTTACATGATTTAGCCTCTATTGTACAAAGAATTATGAATGTTTTTATGTATTGTGCACCATTTACAGTTCTCTTTTACAAAGAAGTAGCTTAATCGAACTGTCGATTTTTTATTTGAAAGTGTCGCAAGTGTCATTTTCAGTCAAAGAAAAGAATCCTATTGTTCTTGATGGTCGATTATATTGTTACTCTTGTATTTGATTTGAATTAGTCGTTTTTCAAGTGTCGAAAGCAGTTTTCAATTCAAAATCGCAAAGTGTTGTCATTCCCTTCCTTTCGTTTTTGAAGAGAAAATCGTTAGTACTGTCGCTTTGAAACGATAATTCAGATTTGTACTTAGCATTCTTTTTCTCATTCACACATTAAGAAGGCTGAAAACAAATACATGCATGTGCATTTGCATTTAGACTGCTTGTTGATTTTGATTTAGGACAATGAATCTAGTGTGTGCTCTCTACTCTGTTGAAAGAATCTCATTTCTCTTTCCTTAGTAGCTAGGATTTTCATTGCAAAAAAGAAGATTAAATGATTGTTTGTCATCTTAGATTGCATTTTAGGAATTTTATATCTACATCACGCGGAACCTAAAAGGCAAATTTCTTAAGAAAGATCGACTGTAAAATAAATTCAATGAACATAAAAATGCTTTGGAACCTAACGCACAACATTTAGAAGTCTAGGCTAGAGACGTATTCTGGCGTCGTAAAGCTTGGTAACTATCGCTTTCATTGTAGGTTGGGTGATTCCTCCTCTTTGAGACGACAAGTGTCAGTACGGACTTGTGCTCCCACGTACCGTCGAGTATATATTGGGAGACCACAATAGGCTATATCCTTTATCCTTAGGAAGTCGTGTCTGTCGCCTTATCGATTGCAATGCACTAAACACAACATTCGGGAAGATTGACTACCGTACCGTAAAAAGTATTCTGCAGTTTTGTGATTGGTTTGGTAATCCCTCTGTCTAGATTTTCATAGTAGTCTCTTTCATTCCTTTTCAGACTCCTTAAAAGAAAAGTTCCATCTGAGCACTTGTCACTTCAGGCTCATTAAAAATCGAAGGCGACTAGAGTCATCTTTAGCTTTTTCTCGACTCTTAAAAATTGAAAAGGCAAGTTGTGTCAAAGCGTCATAAAATTTATTTTAATCAGAATAACATCACTATTCCCTCGTTGGTCTTAGGTTTAGAAAATGGAGTCCACCAATCAGGATTTCCCCTTTGGGGGAATCCTAGTCCTTTCTCTTCTTAGGGAGATGTTGGTGCTCCACACATGGCTACATTATCCCTTCTAGGACTCACAATTGGCCTGCCAGTATGGATTTTCTCAACCTCTGTCATTCAAAACACCGTAATTCCTGAGCAATCAAATCAGCAACCAGATGATACTAGATTTAACCCCCAACCTTCTACTTCGTTTGTTTCTCCCTCTCCTTCTTCCTATTCACTTGATGAAGCTAGTAATGCTAAAAACCAAGTAACTGAGAAGAAGAAGAAAGGGAAGTTGAAGAAGAAGAAGAAGCCAACGACGAAAGGGGGCAACCATGCATCGTCTGGCGAAAATCCACACACTGCACCATCCAAACCTAAATCTCCATGTGTCATTTGCAAAGGAGACCACTATCATCGATATTTCCCTTGCATCCCGTGGATCTTAAGGGATTGGTCTCCCCACTTACACAATCCAGTGTCTTCAACCTTTGACGATCATGTTGAGAGCACACCATTAACTAATGAAAACAAAGTCAATGGGAAGAAAGGAAGATCTAAATTTCCTTATAGATTGTGTGAAGGTGATCATGCCCTCCACCATTGTCCTCTCCTGGACAAAGCTAAAAGAGTCTTGGATAACCATCCTACTTCACCACAGCGACTTCCTCCTGGATACAAGAAACTCTTGTTGAGTCCATCGCCAGTTGAAAGTCTGACTGACACACCTTTGTTGTCAATCGAAGCACCTACCATTGAAGATAAACCCTCTCAGTCCACACTGGACCAAAGTCAACAGGTCGAAATGGCAGTTGAACCAGTCTTGTCTTCATAAGGTCCACCTTCAGATGATATAGTCACCAAAGAGAATGAGAATGACACCGTTCAAATTCTTTTTTTTAACACAGAATCCGATGAACATGGGAGAAATCTACTCATTCCTTTACCATAGGAAGGAAGTTCCTCAAAGATTCATCAGGCCATTTATTCGATCCCTCTTCCAAGTAATTTAGTCGTTTCCTTCAATTGGAATCTACTAGGGAGACCCCACCTACCATCTAATGTACCGTTCTAAATCATAGTACAAGCTTACAGAATGATCATGGCTGGTACTATCATTGATGAAGGGGCTTCCATGAGTATCCTTTCCTCAACTGCTTGGAAAGCGCTTGGTTCACCATCGCTTCTGCTTGAGATTCGAAATCTATCAGGCTTCAACAAAGGAACCAGTTGACCATTAGGGATCCTTCCAAATTTTCCTATAACTTTGAGAAGGAAAACCGTTTATCTGAACGTGATGGTAGTCCAAGGGCCATTAGATTACAATCTTCTCCTTGGGTGTGATTACATTTATAGCATGGGAGTTATTGTTTCCTCACTCTTTCGAGTGATGTGTTTCCCGCATGAAGGCAGAATGGTCATGCTCATAGACCAGCTTTCATTCCCCGGTTCAAGCATGGCTGCTAGTCAAATGCCATCCCTAACTAGTCTTTTTGCACAAGGAATGTCTCATCAACCTCTAGTCCGTCCACTTGATGAGCGCGAGTGATTCGATGAATGTGACTAAACCGAGGGGGCATGCATCCTAGTCTGCTTCGGTAGGAAAACCCCAAATATAAGGAAGGTTTCCGCGTGGGATATATGACTAGTTTAACACACCCATCCATTTAGGAAAATGGGATTAGATAGGAAAAGGATTCCCTCGTCAAAGGCTATGTGATTGGAAGTGAATTGAGCCCTTTCACCTTTTTCTATTTTGATGGACAGAGCCACGGAAGTGTTTTGTCTGCAAATGCAGATGAAACAACCTTGCTTTAATGCAAGAACTTCCATATGGTAACCTAGAAAATCTACTTCTCTTTATACTTGGGGGCATGCAAACCTTTTTCTTGCAAGTGAAAATCGACTTTTTATTTTCTTAGTTTGTAGGCTTATTTTCTTAGTTTGTAGGCTCTCAACCCCTTAAACTCATAGATCGGTCATTCATAGCTTGCATACAAAAGGCTTCGAAGAAAAGCTGCACATGGGGCAAGCTCCCTAAAAAATGAACCTACTGATAAGAGACATCCTTATTATACGACTGGCACGAGCCGGTTTACGCAAAGTTCAAGCTCGTTAAAAAATAAACCTAGCGATGAGCATATGTTACCCCAGAGTTTAAGCTCATTAAAAAATGAACCCAACTTTCGGTAAATAACCTTTGTGATCGTACTGCTATCAGCTTTTGAGCCTTGGTCGCGTTCGTACCATCACCTCCACCTTTTAGCCGATCATACGCCTCCACTTGATTATTTACCCTTTTGAGGAACAGTTGTGACGAGTGATTCTGTTAGCCACCTTCTTTACACTGAAGTGATTGAAAAGTTCCAAACCATACCTGGAATCAGCTACTACCCGAAAATTATCGCTCGCTCCTCAAAGACGAGTCTCTTTTAAGCTCTTTTTAGACTCGTAAAATATAAAAATATTGCTAAGCAATTGGCCTCTCTAGCTCATTAAAGTGATTGGAAGTGCCATCCCTCCTTTAGATTTTAATTTTTTGGACCTGAGGGATCATTACACAAAACGATTGAGTGCCTGTCTTTTTCGGCTCGCTAAAGTGATCAGAAAAGTCATCCCTTTCATATTATTGTATACTTCTTTGGGCTTAAGGGATTGTACTACGAAAAAGGACTACTAGAGTTTCCTTTCCATCTCTTTTTAGACTCTCTAAAATTGAAAAGGACTGAGTTATCTTTGTCGTTAAACTCGTTAAAACAATAGTGACAAACTTGTCCATGCAAACAAGAGCGATTTTCACTATCGCTAGGCTTGCTAAAACATAGCAACAGGTTTGCCCGAAGGGAAAATTATACAACAAGCATATGTTATCCTCCCCAAACTTGACAAAAATAAAGAGGTACTGGTCAGCAATGATTGGGGAAAATTGGGAAGAAAACTTGAAGAACTTCATTGGTATCAGGTTTCTCTTAAACATGACACTTTCACTCCATCACCATGATTGAGTCGGGTTGGGTTATTCCGTTCACCGGTCATATCACCATTGGTCCTTTGTACCATCCATTTTTTGGGGTTAATGCTACCAATCCATTTCAGTGTCGCTAATATGTTAAGAGAAGTCGCTCAAAGAATTCACCAACCCAGCTAACGTTTCATCCACTGCAATACCTTCACTCTTCGTTTTTCATGACTACCACCCTGAACCTTATATCATCAGATTGTTTTCACCTCCACAAAATCATTTTCTCCGTTTCATGTCGTAAATGTGGGATTCATTAAGGCCCTCATACGACGGGTCAATTCTTCTTGACATCGGCTCATTATCCAAGAAGTTGACTTAGGAACAACCCTTTCAGTACTTTGAAGCTTGCATGCCTCAATGGCAAGTTTCTCACTTCCGGCAACAAGTTTACATCAATGGCCTCTGACTGAAACATTTTGCGTGGTGTTCAACATCAACTCATGTATTCACACCATGTGAATTTTACTATAGTACCTTGAGGGTCATTATCATTATCGGTGATTCCTCTCACGCCTCTTAATAGCTTACATTATTGGTCGGTAATCATGCAATGTCTTTCCATGTTTGACACCAGAACATCTTTTCACATGGATCGACTTGTACTCCGAGTGAATATTGAATGAGTTTGAAGAGCCCAGATCTAGTTTCATCCATCTAGGCTGTGATATATTCAAGAAAATAAAGACATCAAATGTACATCATAGCTGCATAGATAATCATCCAAGCCAAGGGATGATGGCTCTACCAGAATCATCAGTCTACCACACAGACGGTTGTCTATCCTATGTACATGAAAATGAATTTATAAAGTTGAGCATGGGAATTTCTGCCTTAGCCAGATCATGAAAATATTATGAAGATAATGTATTGTATTTTATCTTATTACAGGTCACTTTCTAGTTCGAAAAACCTTGGATCCTCATGATAAAGCATTTCACCCGACATCAGAAGATTTATGACCTCATGCTTTAGGGGGAAACTGTTATAGACATATTTGGGCATTGCAACCCAAATCACATATTTCCATAAACCAAGGGCTTCTAAACCCCTAAAAGTGTTCTTTCATACCCTAAAGGAACAAGGTCAGCTGATTACATCATTTCCCAGAAGTTCTCCCTAAAAAACTACTCAGAACTAGTCAAAACTGGACCATACAAACTGCCCCATGCTAAGGGTGCGATGCATCTCACTTGCAGCATACAAAGGGTGCAATGCATACTAAAAATCCCTTTTGTACGGTGTGATGAGCAAGAATAGACAAATGGAAAAGGCAATTCGCTAAGTGGAAACCCAGGGAATCTTCTAGAAACTTCCCTTGTGACACTTGCCTCTCTGAATTCACCTAGGGATGAGTAAGAGATCATGAAATCTCCAAGTGGAACCAAGAATCAGTGAAATGACACTAATCAATATCCCAGAGGCTAACTCACCCACCTACAAATATATATATATGGATCCCTCATCCTAGAGATCCAGAGGCTGGAATTTTGTATTTTGTAAGGAAGTGTTGTTGGTTTCTTTGTGCAACATTGTATTGTTGGGTGATCTAGCCTTTCATGAGCTGAAGAGGGCTTTCATGCTGGGAGGATGGCGCCGGATCAGACAACTTGGTTGTAATCCTCTCTTATACTACTTTTATTAATAAAGCTATTTGAGTTTTCCTCCATATACTTGTATATCTCTAAATCTTGTATTTATGTATGCATTTGTATGGTTAATATACATTTGATCCTATATTGTTTATGGTTATAAATATTTATTCTTTGATGTTATTTTGCTACTTTGACTCTACAGGTGTTCTTTGAAGTGCGACAAGTGAGAAAGGAGTGGCGAAAGCTCTATCAAGGTTGGGAGGAAACAAGCAAGGAGCCAAGCGAAAGATTGAGGTTGGTACTCTTTGCTTCTCTCTCATCTATCTCTCATAAAGGAAAACACAAGTGACTTTAAATTGTTTGTTTCTAAGATAGCTACCTGTCTTACTGGGACTAGCAGCTTTGAATGGACACTAGTTTTCCCGATAACAGGATGCAAATATTTAAGAAGAATTTATCATGGGAGAAGTAGCGAGAAGTGTACCAAAGATCAATGTTGCACTGGAGGATCATCAGGTTGAATACCAATCTACGATGATTGAAATTGAAGGTAATATTTCCAATCATGTTGTGCCCATTTTAATAGATCCTAGAGAAAGTGTGACTAATATAAGTCTAAAAGTAGTGGAGTTGTGTCATTTTCAAGCTAGAAAGTTTGAAAAATCGTGGTTGGTGTAGTTAGCTACTAGGGAAAAAATAAGAGTGGAATAGAAGTGAAAAATTGTCATGTTGAATTAGCTAGTTATCCAATTAAAGTAACTTTGAACATATTTCCTTTATGATCTTATGATGTTTATTTGGTATGGATTGGATGGAAAAACATTCGTCCATTGTAAAATGTAAAGATAAAACCACCAGTTTCATTAATGAGGGGGCTACTAGACAAGAAATATAAGGAATAGAAATACCTTTGAAACCGAGACCAATCACATCCTCATAGTTGAGAAAATGCATTAGAAAGGGTTGTGAGATTTATGCAATTCAAGTAGGATAAACTAACTCTAATGAAAAGATAAGAACATTAGAAAATCTACTAATTGTCTAAGATTTTGTTGATGTATTCTCGAAAGAGATCCTTCGGTTACCTCCTAAACGAGATATTGATTTTACATTTGATGTGATTCTAGGATCTACCCTAGTATCCAAGGCACTCTATCATATGAGCATACCAAAATTAACTAAATTAAAAAGTAAATTGTAAGAGCTACTTGCTAAAAATTATATTCAACCAAGTGTATCGCCATGGGGAGCCCATGTACTCTTTGAAAAAAAGAAAGATGACACCATAAGGCTTTGCATTTTCTACCATAAACTGAATAAGGTAACCATTAAAAACAACACCCGGTACCTAGGAATGATGATTTATTCAATCAAGTTAAGGGTGCTATTGTGTTTTTCGATATTGATTTATAATCAAGTTACCATAAAATACGAATCAGAGATGAAGATGTATGCAAAACTGCATTTAGAACTCATTACAAGAACTATGAACCTGTATTCCTACCTTTTGGGCTTACTAATGCCCTAGCCACATTTATGATCCTTATGAATAGTATGTTTCACCAGTATCTTTGCAAATTTGTGTTAATTTTTATCGATGCAATCTTAATTTATTCAAAGAATATGGATGAACATAAGAATCATTTTCAAATAGTATTACAGACCCCATGGGAGCATCAATTCTATGCCAAGTATAGAAATTGTGAATTTTATAAAGATCAAATATAATATTTGGGACATGTAATTGTAACATCCCCTATTTGATTTTCCATGTAAAACAAATATAAGACCAAGTTCATGGGACAAGTATTCCAAGATGAATGGTGGGAAAACCATCCTTGTGGGTGTCACTTTTGGTTTATTTGTGGCCACGGAGATTGGAAAAGGCATTGGCAAAGGGAAAATGGCATTAATTGACATTTTTTTATGAAATAAAGGAAAGTAGGAGAAAAGGAAGGTGAAGAGACACAAATTTCCATGAGAGGGAAAATGAAGGGAAAATGAAGAAAATAGAGGCCTCAATGATAAAAAGGCTTATGAGGATTAGTTCATAGTCTTTTTTTAGTTTATCTTTTGATCTCTCTTCTATTCTCTCTCTCTCACATACTCTTGCACACTTGGATCATTCTTAGAGCACTCTTGGGGAATTTTGGCATATAGTTTGGATTAGGAGAAAGAAAGAAAATAAAAGCAGGCAAGTGCAAGGAAACAGTTGGATCAATGGCTACAACTAGATAAATTTGTAGGTAATAGGTTGCATGTGATATTTCCTTGTTGATTTATGGATGCATGATATATGCTTGTGATTATATGGTTGTGAATTTCCATTGGTGTGGAGATTTTCCTAGAGTGACAGTGGTTTTAGACTTGCCTTGCCATTTCCTAGATAACCACTATATTGTTTCTTTTTTTCCCACTTGACTGTTTTCTAGTTTGTGCTCATAATTCACTATGGTCATGGGTTGGAAAAAATTCTCTAGAAGCCCTAGACCAACTTGGGTTGAGTTACTAGTCTTGGTGCCTAGGTTAGGAAAAAAGTTCTAGAGCCCTTCGTGGGTTGGGTTACTAGTATTTAGAGTTAGGTTGGACAAATTCTCTAGAGCCCTGGAAGGTTGTGGGTTGAGTTAATAGATCATAGAGCCCTGGATATCTTGGGTAGAGACCGATCTACCTGGTGTTAGTGATGTCCAACCATGACGTGGAAGTAATACTTGAGGGTTGAGGTGGTTTCACCTTTAGAAGCTCTAGTTTGATTTTGTTTGGTTTATTCAATGAGATCCCACATTCATGCTTGGAATATGGTGCGAGGATGATTGAATGAAAGAGAGATTTGGTTAAACCCAATGTAGAGTTGGATGGTACATGAAAGTCCCTGACTTGATTGGAATTTTCATGTATTAATAAGAGGTATTTTCTATTGTGATCTATGTCAAACATATGTATTGATTATGTTTGTGATACTACGGCTAAGTTTCCACAATATTTATGTTGGTTATTTTTTGGTTATATGATGTATATTAATTATGGATCTTGACATGTTTTGATGAATGCATGAATGATGGATAAATGCATGGATTAACAAGTTCTATTGCAACTAGCTAGAGAGGGCTTACAGCCTTCTTGGTGAATCTTAAGAGAAGACTATTAGTTTATGATTAGATATGCATTCATGACATGTAGCTTACATTTCTTCCTGTGTTTGAAAAAATGTGTAGTTTAATCTAGTTAGTCTATGTCAACTTTTTGACTTGAGTTTGAATGCTTGGTATTGTCTTCATGTAACTTATTCTTTGAAAAAGTTTCAGGAAGTTATGGGAAGTGGTCTAGAGTCTAGCTTGAAAAGGTGGCATTGATCCTTGGAACGCATGCTATGAATTGAAGATTTTAGGTCACAACCATTAGCAGCTAAACTTGTAAGTGTGGTTGGAGGCTTGCAACCACATGCATACCTTTTTGTGGGTGTGGTTGGGGGTTAGTTTAGTGAAAAATCAGTTCCAGCTAAGGATTTTTTCATCAGAGGTTGTGGACTAACTTCTCGGTGACCTAGTGCCCTAAGGGATGTCTATGAGTATTTCAGTGTGTCAGTTTGTAGGCACCATTTCCTTAACTAGAATTGGGAGGTTTGGTCATGTCATAGTAACTCGTCATCACATGTTTACTCTGACAGCATAAAAACAACCATGGTCAACCATGTTTATTTTTGGGTCAATCATGCTCAACCATTGTGTGACATCGCATTATGACAAAGATTGTCTCAATATGAAAATAAAACTTGGTCAACCATTCTCTAATTTCTCATTGTGAAAAATATTGTCTCAATATAAAAATAAATTACGGTCAACCATGGTCGAAGATCACTTTGTGACAATGATTATCTCTATGAAACTCAACCATGGTCAACTATGGTCAACATTGATTATTCTAGGGTTTATAATATTTATCTTAGGGTTTATATACCTTGGGGTTATAATTTTAATCCCTTGGGTTTAATATTATTTCCATGGGTTCATAATCTGTTTGGTTTTTAGTATTAACCCCTCGGGTTTATTATTTCCTTGGGTTTATTAATGTAAGGGTCCATATTCACAGGGTTTAATATTATTCCCCTTTATTTAATGTTATTTGCTTGGTTTTATAATCCATTAGGGTTTTAGCCTTAATCCCTTGGGTTTATTAATCACTGGGATTTATAATATCAATCATGGTCAACCATGGTCTAACGTTGCATTGTGACAAACATTGTCTCAATATGAAAACCAACCATGGTCAACCATGGCTCAATGTCGCATTGTGACGATGATTGTCTCTATATGAAAGTCAATCATGCTTAAGCATGGTCCAATTTTGCAATGTGACATTAATTGTCTCAATATCAAAATACTCCATGGTCAACCATGTTTATTTTAGGGTTTATATACCTTGGGTTTATAATATTAATCCCTTGGGTTTAATATTATTCTTTTGGGTTCATAATCCCTTGGGGTTTTAGTATTAATTCCCTTGTTTTATTATTCTCTTCGGTTTATATTATTACCTTGGATTTATATCCCTTGGGGTTTGAGTATTGAACCTAAGAGATTGATAGTATAAACCCAAGGGTCAATACTAAAACCCCAAGGTATTATAAACCCAAGGGACTAATATTATAAATTCAAGGTATATAAGCCCTTAGATGACCATGATTTATATTGAAACTAAAAAATTAATAATATAAACCTATGAATAATATTATATAGTAGGAATATGAATCCTTAAATGAATATACCAAATAGATTGATATTATTATCCCTTGGGTTTATAATATTAAATAATAATTATTATATACAAATAATTATTATAATTATAAATGATAATAATAATATTTTTATTGCAATAATTTTTTTTCATTACTATTTCCATTGTTACATATTTATGAGTGGTATATACAAATGAAGCCTTTGACTATATCAATGACATTTAAATATCTTTTAATGTGGTTTATAGTGCATTCTCAGGGAAGGGGATGTAATATATAGCTTTCATCTCCATAGCTAGTAATTTTTTCTATATATATATATATATATATATATATATATATATATATATATATACCCCCTTCCATGCTTCTCTCCTAGGTAGTCATAGCCCCCTATCACTTTCTTTGTTTCTATCTTCTAACAATTACAGTATTTAATTTTATTATTTGTCATACACAATATTGTCATATTACATAATTATTCCCTTGGTTGCTCATTATATGTATATACATATATATGTAATATATATTTTACATATACATATACATATAATGAGTTATCAAGGGAATAATGAAGTAATATGCAGAAATTGTGTATGGAAAATAATAAAATGAAATACCCCAATTGTTATAACATAGAAACAAGCATTATCATAGGGAGATATGATTTTGTAAGAGAGAATCATCGAACCGGGTATGAAGCATAATCCCATACATTGTATTTAATGTTCTATTATTTTCTTAATTATTTTTCATTACCACATAATCCCCATGTAAATTATTCAAGATATTCATTGGATTGATTTATGAGGTTGGAAGAATAGTAAAATTAGCTAATAATTGAACCATGGGTGTAATTACACTCATGTATGTGGTGGGTCAGAGATTCAACTCACTTAGTGATGCGAAGATGGGCAAAGTACAACTATAACACCCTCCTCCCACATCTACCCAACTAACTGGCCAACCGAGGTAAACATGTGATGAGAAGTTACTATGATATGATTCAACTCCCTATGTATTAGTTAAAGAAGTGGAATTGATGGAAACACACCATATAGACCTTCACATCAGAAATAGAACTATAGCAGTCATCCCAACCACTTACGTAACCAACCCCTAAGACCAATTGAGTTTTTAGACCATTAAAACCATGAACGCTCCCTTGACATGGGAAAGCATGCATCCATGAGGTTCTGGACACTCCCACAACATGGGTATGCATGCATATGGGGACTTTTCTACCCAGTGATGTGTCTGCATCTCCAAGATTTAAGCCAATTTTTCAAGCCGAGAGCCCAAGTCACTGCCTAGAACTAAATGATATTTTTAGAACTAAAAGATAACAACACAATAATGATAACAATTAAATTTCTTAAACAAGCAAATGGTTGGGCCCCTACTAGCCATGATAAAAATTTCATCAAACATATCATAGATATGTAATATACATGTATTAATAGGAGAGTTGAGCATAGCGGTCTCATACTCATCTGAGAATTGCTAAGAAGCATTGCTGCCTCATCACATTAACTGCCATTTCATCTACTAGTCCATAGATACATTTTTCATTCATTTACAAGAAAAAACGTGATGAGAGCCATTCATAGCCACTATCATAACACATGCTCTTAAACATCATAATAAGAATAGAAATGCTAAGGGAGCAACAACCATATAAGACACATATAAACCAATACAATACTCATGAAATAACAAGGAGAAATAGGTTCATATTAATTATGCAAAGGCCAACCAGGAGTGGAACTTCCACAAATGACCTGACCATAGACATGGCTAAGCCAAATCTATCTTCATCCAGTCACCCCCATGCCATATTCCAAGCATGAAAGTGAGATCTCATAAAAATATCAATCAAAACCATCCAGGTCTTCTAGAGCCCAAACCACCTCAACCCATCAAATAGTGATTTCACTTCATGGTCAGACATCACAAACCAACACCAGATTGGTCTTTACCCAGGCCTTCCAAAATTCTAGAGCGTTTGTTTCAACCAAGGCTCCAGGACTAGTAACTCAACCTACAATTGATAGAAGGTTCGATAACATTTATCCAACCAAGGCTCCAAGACTAGTAACTCAACCCATCAAGGGCTTTAGAGTGTTTTTCCAACCAAGGCTCTAGGAATAATATCTAAACACACAACTAATACAGAGCTCCAGAGCATTTTTCCAATGAAGGCTCCAGGAACTAGTAACTCAACCCAACCTAAAGGAAACATGAGAACCAACCAGAAAATAAAGAAATGAACCCACAAAACCATGGCCATCCAGGAAATGGCAAGGCTAGGTAAATCCATTTTTGATGAAGGTAATCCTCCATGCCAATGATAGATCATGACCAATAACCATATGAATATGCGATAGATGTAAAAAATAGTGAGGAAAAATTACATGCAACTTGGTACCTGCAAGAAAAACCCACTGTAGCTATTGATCCCGATGTCCTCTTACAATTTCCTACTATTCCTTTGCCTTATTGATGCAAAACTCCATGTATGCCACACCCTCCAAGAGTTCTCCAAGAAAACTCTAAGTGTCCAAGAATATGAGAGAGAGAAAATAAAGAGAGAACTCTAAAACTAAACTGAAAAAAGTTTGTGAATTGATCCTCAAAATCCTTTTCATTAATGAAGCCTCTATTTTCTTCATTTTCCATTATTTTCCTTCATATTCCTTCTCACATGCAACCTATGACCTTTCACCTCCATTATTTTCATAAATAAATATGCCAAAATGCCATTTTACCTTTACAAAGCCTTTGCCATTTCCTTTGTCAATTTCTTTAGCTATTAATCAATCACCAATGTTCCCCATCACCATGATTTTGCCCAAAATTCAACTTGTAATAAGTGTCCCATCAACCGTGGTTATGATTTTCCTTTAGTAACTTTTATTACATGGAATTTTCACTAGGCCTATTACAAAACCCTCCCCTTTGGTGGAACACCGTCATCTGTGTTCAATAAAAATTAAAACCAACAAGGTTGATGTAAGAAAAACATAGTACCCATGGAGCTATATAACTTATCTCGTTGCAATATCTAGAATTATTATCTTACTAGGAAGTAAACCAACATGATAACATAACAAGTTTAACATCATAATGACATGACACCCATACCACTTATTGGATACTTATAACATAGCTTGTGGCGGTATTTACATCCACATTTATATGTACATATACCAACATCACAAAAACATGTACCAGAAACATAGAACAAAGACATATACCAAAACATATGCTCAACTAGAGAATAAGGAGGGATACATAACCTGCATCTGATCTTCCATCTCCCGTGTAGCTTCATCAGGCCCAAAGTGCTTCCATTGCACTTTAACCTACTCGATTGATCGGTTTCGAAGCATGGGCATATTTCTCTACAAAATACATTGTGGTTCTACATGGAATTCTCCTTCTAACTCCACCTACAATATATAATAGTTAATCACATGATCAACATCTTTAACATACTTCTTAAGCAATGACACATGGAAAACATCATGGAATTTCACTATTGGAGGCAGTTCAATTCGATAGGCTACTGGCCCAATCCTCTCAATAATATTGAAAGGTCCACAAAACTGGGGTGTTAGTTTAACACATGATTCAATCTACAAAGATATCTTCTTCAGTTTCATCTGAAAGTACACCTATTCCCAAACCTGGAACTCCTTGAACAACCTATTCTGATCTACATAGCTCTTATGCCTATACTGTGCTGCTTTCAAATTCTTCTTGATTACATGCATTTCCTACTCCATGTATGCCAACATGTCTGGTCTAATAAGCACCTTGTTATTTGGATCACTCCAACTAATGGGAGTATTACAACTTCTCCCATAGAATTCCTGAAACAAACTCATCCTCACTGACTCCTGGTACCCATTATTTTAAACGAACTCTACCAGTGGAAGGTACACTTCCCACTTATATTTATGATTCATCACATACATCCTCAGCATGTCCTCCAATATGCTGTTGACCCTCTCTATCTATCTATCTATATGTATATGATAAGTTGTATTGAAGGGCAACTTTGTGCCCAAACCTACAAATAACTCCTTCGAAAACATGGAAGTGAACTTTGAACCCTTATCCAACACAATATTCTTTGGAACTCCACACAATCTAACCACCTCCCTGATGAACACCTATGATACATCACTCGCTGATAATGTAGACTTCACTAGAATGAAGTACGCTACCTTTGTCAACCTGTCCACCACTACCATGATGGAATCATGTTGTCTCACTATCCTCGACTAACCTGTGATAAATTCCATGGAAATGACCTCTGATTTCCACTATGGAATTATAATTGGCTATAACAACCCACCTAGATGCTTACACTCTACCTTTACCTGCTGACAATCCAAACATCTAGCCATAAACTCTATTATGTCTCTCTCTTCAAATTTGGCTAATAATAGAATTTATTAACTTTTGTCAGCGTCTTCTGATAACCTGAGTGACCTTAATATGATTTCGCATGAAAATCGCTCAAGATCACCTTCTTGAGATTATTAATGTCTGACACGTATATCCTATCTCTAAACCTTACCAATCCATTTGTTGTATGATAATAGTTGACATCTTGTGCACATATACCTACACCTGTACCACTACCTGTACCTGTAATTGTACTCTGCTACAACTTGTGCACAATCTCCATATATCTGACATCCTGTTGACCTGCCTGCTAGATCCTACCCTGTAGATATGTCCCATAGTAGCTCATAACTGTTATGTGATTTTCCTGTATTCATCTACTAAGAGCATCTGTCACCTTGTTCTCTTTATCTTTGATATACCTAATTTGAGAATCGAACTCACTAATCGTGGCCAACCACCGACCCTTCTTGCCATTCGGATTTAGTTGGTGAAATAGATACCGCAACACACTATGATCACTCATTAATACAAACCTCCTGCCAAGAAGATAGTTCCTCCACATCTTCAATGCATGTATGAGCACTTCCAACTCAAAATCATGTGTCTGGTAGTTCTGCCTGTGCTCATTCAGTTTCCATGACTCATAGCATACTAGCTATCCATCATGTATAAGGACTCCATCAAGTCCTCTCTTGTAAGAATCTGTGCATACTACAAACTCATTATCCAGATCTGGAATCTTTAACATTGGTGCATGTGTCAACAACTAGTTAAGCTGCTCAAAATTGGTCACACAGTCCTTTGTCCATTCAAACTTCTTACCTTTCCTCTACAATGATGTAATAGGATAAGAAATATGAGACAAGTTTTTCATGAACCTCCTATAATAACCTGCTAACCCGATGAAAGATCTCACCTCATCCACATTCTTGGGAGCTACCCACTCCATGATAGCGCTTAAATTTTTTGGGTCCACTACTATGCCATCCTTGGAAACAACGTGCCCCAAGTAGTGTACCTTAGTATGAAAGAAACTGCACTTGCTGAGCTTAGCATACAATTGATTCTCTCTCAACAATCTCAACAATGTTGCTAAATGATTGGCATTCTCTTCTTCATTTTTAGGATTTACCAATATGTCATCAATGAACACAATAGAAAACTTATCCAAATACAGGTGCAACACACTATTCATCAGGAAAATAAAGGTAGCTGGAGAATTATTAAAACCAAATGAAACTACAACAAACTCATAATTCCCATACCTGGTCCATAAAGATTTCTTGTAGATGTCCTCTTCTTTAATGCATACCTAATGATATCCGAATCTCAGATCAAACTTCAAGAGCACTGTTACTTCCTTCAACTAATCAAACATGTCATCGATCCTCGGTAGCGAATACTTGTTCTTGATGGTCACTTTATTTAACTGCTTGTAGTCAATGCATAGCCTGAGAGTACCATCCTTCTTCATCACAAGCAATACTAGTGTGACCCATGATGATACACTTGGCCTAATGTACCCCTTGTCAAGCATTTCCTTCAACTACAACTTCAACTCTACCAACTCAGGTTTACTCTCATCCTATAAGGTTCCTTTGATGCCAGAGCTACCCCTGGCACCAACTGAATAGAAAATTCTAATTCCCTGTGAGGTGGAAACTTTGAAATATTTGCAGGAAATACATCTTGACACTATTGTAGAATTAGGTAGCTACTCAAAACATTTTCATCCCCAACTTCCTTACGTTTTCCACTAGAGATGTGCACTACAAATAATACACACCCTTTCCCACGGCTACGCTTGGCTTGCATAGTTGTCACCATTCTAACTGATGTTGCTTTCTTCTTACCCCACAAAGCTCTTTGTTCCTCATTTTCATCCAAGCACTCAATGGATTTGTCATAACAATCCACATTGGTTCCATGAAGGTACAACCAATCAATGCCCAACAATATGATATATGATCCCAATGGTAATACATTCAAATGTGCTGAGGTAGGCATGCCATTCAAATCAAATGCACAACCTATTACCAAATGATGAACCCACTTCTTTATACTTATAGCCAACTGCACTAACCAAGACTTTCCATGAACTTATTTATTCAAACCACACTTATCCACCAGGTCAGGACTAACATAACTATAATTATAGATTGAGGGTCAATAAAAATATAAATACCTTGATCACAAAGCTTATCATCCATCTCAACGATAGATGTCTGATGGTCTTCCTCTCTGATATCCACCACTGCATAGATCCTAGGAATACTCTTCCCAACATCTCCCATTTTCTGTGCTTTCTGAGCATGATAGATCTGTGGTCTACCATCCTGATAGTGTGGACAATCTCTCCTAATATTCTCTCCTCCACATGTCCAACACCAAATAGGCTCCTTATTCTGCACCTCAGGTCGAGGTCCCTGTCCTCTGTCAGATGCATTGAACTTATTATATGACACTACATTCTCTTTATTACTTGTATCGTGAGGTCTTTCTCGCTTCTTGTCCCATTTTCCTTTTTTCCTTACATTACCTTTCTATTCTGGCTTAGTCTTAGATCTATGCTTCGATTTATCACAATAACGCTCCAACTTTCGAATGGCCCCCTCTAATGATCTAGGCTCATCGAACTTAATCATGTCTTTGAATGAAATCATAAATCCACTAGTGAATCTCTAAATATTGGTCTTCTCCTCCTTGAGGTAAGGAACATACCTCAATAGCTCTAAGAACCTACTAGTGTACTCCTCATCTGTCATCAACCCAATCTTTAGCTCATAGAATTATTTTTCCTAGTCATCAAAGTATATTTCCAATATGTACTTCTTCTTGAATAATCTCTCGAATGCATTCGAAGTCAATTCATCCTCATGAATACCTTTGAAATTCTTCACATCTTCCCACAAATTATATCCTTTACCTTTGATACTGAATGTAGATATTATGGCTTTCATGTTCTCATAATAATCATGCAACCTGAAGAACTTACTCATACCAAGAAACCATGCCTCTGACTCCTTTGATTTCTTCATCTCTACATCAAATGGGTGTCTTTTCTTTATTGAACTTACCTAAAAAATATCCTTTGTCACTACTCTTGCAAGGATGATAACAATGTTGATCATCATGCATGTTAGAACCAAAACTAGAATAGTACCTATGTCTATCACCTTTACTATCCAGAGTATCCAACAATCTTCCATCTCTAACCATGTCATCATTATCTGACTTGTGCTCACCATGAGACCTATTTCCATATGCTCCATTAGTTTTTTCCTCCTAATCATGGCTTATCCAAAGTGGCCCTTATCGCTGCAATTCTGAAAAGGTCTAAAGTATCACTGCATTTACCTCTACTTTTTTCTCCTATTCCTGTATGATTCTATCATTGTCTGCCTTACAACTCCTTATTTCTTTCTTTAATATTCTCAGTGTGTGTGCCAAATTAGAAGAATTCTCATCACCACATTGCTCATCTGATCCATAGGGAGAGTTTTGGGAACTGTAATCTACCATATTTATAGTTTTTTTTTTAATTCTTCCTACAATGTATATCATGTCAGCTAAACCAAATCAAAATAACCAATGTACATTAACATAATTCAGGGAGGATATGTCATCTGCAGGATCAGAAGATCAACGTAATACATGTATAACATAATCATGACAACATATAGATATATAACACATAGCCATATAACCTCATAAACATCATTCTAGCTAGAGCACAATCATCAATGCATGACCATATCAACTACACATACCATGACCTCATGACTGGAAAAAACCACCACATCACTATACATTTGACCACATGTGAATACTAATGTGCATAAACAATGCATAATCAACTATACACTCATGATGACACACTCCACAACAACAACATCAACTTCCCATGGCGACCTCACTGCAACAATAACCCATACCATACAAATGAAACAAACACATGGTCTTACAACACAAGAACCACATATGCAACTAGCATGAATGCAAGACCAACACACAGCTCATCCATTATGAGGGGTTAACCATGCTCTAATACCAGTCTATAACAAGTTCCTCCCACATCTAACCAGGTAAATGACCAACCAGGGTAAACATGTGACGAGAAGTTACTATGATATGATTTGAATTCCTGTGTAAGTTAAGGAAGTGGAATCGACAAAAAAACACCTTATATACCTTCCACATCAGAAACAAAAATCCTGGAGCCATCCCAACCACTTAGGTAACCAATCCCTCAGACCAACTAATTTTTTAGACCATTAAACCCCTGGATGCTCCCTTGACATGGGAAAGCATGCATCTAGGAGGCTCCAAACACTCCCACAACATGGGAATGCATGTGTCTGGGGACTTTTCTGCCTAGTGTTGTGCCAACACCTCTAGGGTTTGAGCCACTTTTTAAGGCCTAGCTCCTAAGTACCCATAACTAAACGACACTTTCAGAACTAAAATATAATAACAAAACAATGATACAAATGCAATTAATTAAACGAGGACTTCACTAGACCCCTAGTAGCCATGATAGGCATTTCGTCAAACATGTCACAAATATGTAATATATAGGTCTTAACAATAGAGCTGAGCATCGGGTTCTCATACTCCTCTGAGAATCTCTAAGAAGAATTGATGCCTCAACACATTAGTTTCCATTTCATCTATCACATGATAGATATAATTTTCATTCATTCATAATAAAAAAACATGATGAGAGCCATTCACAGCCACTGTCATAATATGTTCTCATAACCATCATAATAACAATAGGAATACCAAGGGAACAATTGCCATATAATCCACATATAAAATAGTACAATACTCATGAAATAACAAGTAGAAATAAGCTCATATTAATGATGCAAAGGTTGACCAAGTTTTGGACTTCCACAAACCACTCAATTGTAGACATGGCTAAGAAAAATATCTCTTCAACCAATCACCC
>APFE031727047.1:203160-238989 GCA_000404065.3 Pinus taeda | reverse complement strand
TAGTGAATATGGTTTGTGCTACCAAGGAAGACCAGGATTGGACAGAGTGTTGGATATCTGTGGCTTTGTTGATGCAGACTGGGCTAGAGATCTGGATCAGAGAAGATCTACAGTGGGTATGTGTTTAACCTATTTGGAGGTGCAGTCAGTTGGATGAGTAAGAAACAATCTGTAGTGGCACTATCAACTACAGAGGCAGAATACATGGCAGCCACTCATGTAAGCAAGGAAGCAGTTTGGTTGCAGAGATTGTGTTCAAGTATGGGGTTAGTACAGGGAGCTATAAGGATAGACTGTGACAACCAAAGTGCAATTTTCTGGCAAAGAACCCTGCTTATCATTCAAAGACAAAGCACATTGATGTTCAGTATCACTTTGTGAGGGATATGATAGAAGACAAAAAGGTGTTGCTGGTAAAGGTGGACACTTTGAAGAATACTGCAGATGCATTGACAAAATCTGTTAGCTCTAAGAAGTTCTCTGGGTGTAGAGAAACAATGGGTGTTTCAGGGCTGCAAAAATGACTAAGCTCTCCTGTGGCCCCGTGTGGAAAGAAAACAACAAGTGGGAGATTGTTGGGTTGTGTTATATTCTTTCCACATAGTTACAGGGGGTTTGAGGGGTACCCATAACCCCACTTTATGGGGTCCGGGGCAGCGCCCCAGAAAATTTTGGTTTTGGACCCTATGTTAGGTTGGGCGGACCCACCTATGGTTTTGTGCATGATTTTCACACATGCTTTTTGGACGCGATGGTTTTCGGTCCATGGTATTGGATGCTTCGGCATGTATAAATATGTATTGTAACATTGAAAGGAACATAATGAAAAATCAAGCTGGTAGGTGCCGGTTTTGGGATCCTGTGGGAAATCTCTGTGTATATGTGTTTTATGTGTTATTCTCTCGCATTTTTATTTTTCATGTGATTTAGAATTCGTATGCAGGTAATTTTTGTACGGGGTTAAAACCTACACTAGATTTCATCCAATTCCACCCTCACTAAGTTTTACCATATACCCTAGATTATCGACAAACCGTAGAAGTGAGTTGCTAGGGTTTTTATGAGGCAACAAATAGATTAAGATTAGGGTTTTCTAATCCAAGTCCTATCTATTTTTTAAAATATCTATATAAATATGTATCTTCAACCTATCTAGAGACACATCAACAACATATCCTTTCTATACCAACTTTTCCTTGGCTGGACAACAACATATAAGGATATCTAGGCCAACATTTCCTTGGCTGGCCAACTTGGCCTTGGGATCCTTCTAGAAATTTCTAATTTCAAAATATTTTTTCTTTCCTTGTTAAAAACCCCCAAAAGTGTCTTTTACAATATGAAAAGGACTCCTGACTCATGACAAACCCTAGGAGCATTAAATGGATTCTAGACCTAATGACAAAGTGACTTGATCATGAAATCCATGCTTTAAAAAAATCATTTTCTTTGTCATTTTAATAGATACATAAGAATTACATCATGAAATGAGTCAAATGACAATTATGAACACTGAAGCTAGTTACATTCTTCAACATATTGAAGTATGTGGTTACTTTTTTGTAATGGAAGCTTAAATTCTATCAGATTATGTTGAGTTCTGAAGTTATCGAGTGAGTTCATTGGTTAGCATGAATAGGTACAATAGTTCTCAAGTTTATAAATATTACTTGAATATTTTCAATTAAAAGAACATCCTTGTTAGTCACTTGTACTATTATAATTTTCTTTTGGTTTCATCAAGATGTTTCTCAACATCCCTTATGACACTCGTTAACAGTTTCTCTCGTTTGATGGATTGTTATAGGATGCTCAAACAAAAAAGTATTTTTTTATATCTATCTTTTTTGAGTGACGAAAATTTAGGTAGGATAGAAGAAATTGACCAAACATCTATTATGTCATCTTGTAGGAAAAGATCAACTAGAGGTGAAAATATTAGAAGAAAATTCCATAAACACATGGAATTTTTTCTCACTAAAGGGGGTTCATGTTCTTATGATAATGAGATCATAGATGACATCGAGGTGCCCTTAAGATACAAACATCTAGTGAAATGATGGGTACCCAAGGATCTTCCTAAAATAAACACTAATTTTTTTGTCAATGAAAGGATATACGCATTGCCCCATCTTCATTATAGGGTTTGGGGCTATTTTCCATGGATGGCATCAAGGTATGTTACAATGGATTAACTAAATTGGTAGAGTACGTCAAACCCTATTATGTCTAAAATGATTAGGTATGGCTAGTCCGATATACCAAAAGTATGTGAAGATATGGAGTGGCCACAAATTATATACAACTAAAATACAAGGATGAAAATAAAGGCGCAACTATGCATATTGATGGAAGGCCAAAAGCAACAGGGAATATTGCAGGGTTTATAAATAGTATATGTCCCACAACCATAAATAAGAAACCCAATTGCATATTTGAGGGGCATGAAGGAAATTGTTTATTTGTGTGTTCCATAAAATAAATAGTTGTAGGGGAAGAGTTGCTCATTTATTACAATTTGAATTGAATAGATAGAAACGTTGCTATTATGGGGGCGGTATGTATTCTATTTTACCCAACTTGTAAGAAATGTCTATTATATGTTATGATTATCATTTACTACAATATATTTTCACACATCTTGTATGTCAAGGAAACATTTTAATATGTCATGGTTATAAGATTGTGGCAGGTTGATCAAGTTCAAAGTGCACTGACCTTGCAGTAGGTAAACATCAATGTAATTGTATGTAAAATAATATAACCGCGAGATTTACTGCATGAACATTATCATTCGCTTGCTTTAAGAATATTCTAGTTTATATTTAAAGAAAAAAGTTATTGAAATTCTCTTCATTTGACATTGTCATCATTGCTTTTTGTTGTGAATATAATTAATTAAATCATGTTCTTTGGTAGGAGTAAATGAAGTTGCTATAACTTTCAGCACTTCTTTGTATAATATGAGTGGTCCATATATTAATATAATGATATGAAATGAAGTTTTTATAAATTTAGAACCTTTTATATTTCCCATGATATAATGTGAAGTTTCTATATAAATTTAGACATATGTCAGGAGTGGTTTTCTTATTAATATAATGATGATTAATTGTGGATGAATTTCTTGATTTTTTTTAACGTGTCATAATTAACATTCAAGATATCATAATATTTATGAGCAAGTATTTAACTAGCTAAAATTCCCCTCTTATGTAAAAAATGGAATTTTTTATTGATCTAAAATGTTTCATCAGATTCAAATCTTTGAATGTTTATAGTTGAGGACGGTGGAAAAAAATTACAAATTACACTTATTTTATCAACAGGGTGACAAGGGGAAGGCATGAGCCTCAAAGTAGTCCAAAGATGATACTAAGGAATTTCTTAATGAAGAAGCAATTTTTTTGTCAACTGATTCGATCTAAACAATAAGGATGCTTCAAACCAATTTAAACAAGAAATTCAGTTCTTTAATTTTGATTCAGTCACCAATAGAAGAGATAAGAGGCCAAATAAAAAACATGATGGGACAAATTTATCACTATGGGGTGAGCAACTCATTTAATTATCCCATTTGATTATTTATGATTTTAATTATTTCATCCTTTATAAAAAAACATTTTTATTTTACAGGATATTTTGAGGGAATATGATCCTCTTGGTGTGAATATGGGGATGCCATTGGTAGCAGTGTCATTTCTCTTCCTGTGAGTCATGCACCAATCACTTAGACCGGTACACCCCCTGAACAACACACACCAGGATTTGCACCCCCTAAACAACATACGTCGGGATCTACATATGATGTTGTGGATGCAGAGTGTGATCCCATCACACATTTTGAAGTGATTTTTCCTAGATTTTCCCGTGTTACTAGCACGAGAATACTACTGAATACATTTTTGGTAGATTATGACCATGTCCTCATGAAATTAGAGAAGCTTCCAGGTATTTAAGAAGTGTTTTCAATATTGAGTACTATATAATTGAAATTTATGTATAGTTAGTGATTATTTTAAACTAATGATAATATCATTTTATAGGAAATGATGTATTCTATAGGAATTTGTATGTTCTAACCTTGGAACTCTTTGCGACCACCATTCGCATAAATTGGAAATCTGAACGTTTTAAGTTGAAGGATGAACTTATGAACAATATGTTTGGCCTGTTTAGTGAGGGCACCTTCAACAAGAATGGAGTTATCTCCAAGGCAAACTTACATTTAAAACATATGCGGGACTGGTATATGGTTGATTTGTAAAATAATAGTAAGTATGAGTTGCCTCTAGTGATTCTAAAAAGGAAGTGGGAATCCCTCATGGAAGATGCAACCAAGAAGGCGCTTTGAAAAGAAGGGAAGACCCAACCCGAACTAGGAAGGTATGAGGTAATTTTAATAATGTAATTATGATGTTTTATCATAATTGTGACATTCAGTTAAGTTTTTCAATATTTTGAATATAGGCTCCCAAATACATCCAAAGCCACGAAGTCTAGAATAACTAAACAAGAAGTATCATCTTGGCCCAGTTGGTTACTCAAAACTCGACATAAAAATTCTAAGTATAATTTTTTTTTTTGCATCCAAATTATAATTTTTTAACAATTTTAATTTAATTTCATAGAGCAAGAATATTTCATGCTCTCATGCAAAATTGCAAGGGTCATAATTCAAGGAGGCTCCCATGGAGGAAGGCCTTAGGCTTGTGTTGACAGTGCTGGACCCACCAACATGTCAAGGGGATCTCCCCGGTAAGAAGTCCCAATTAGACCTCAGGCCATTTGGGGTAGGAGTACCAGCAGTGGGTCATAAGGTAATTCCTTGACGCGATGTCGCACAGAGGCAAGTAAGAAAACTCTATCAGTAGAAAGGGTGTGACCACTACAGTGAGTCAAGGAAGGTGAATGAGAGGTTCTAACACATCGGGGGTGAGATGAGTGCGCCACTTGGCAACCTGTTGTAGTACTTAGCTGAGAAGGGAACACACGAGCGAAGATGCATCACAAGCTAGAAAGAAAATCAGTCAGCAATCCAAAGTGATGGTTAAACCAACAACACATCTTCAACAAGATTCATATAATTGCATACGAAGTAGTTCATACAAAAATACAGAAGTTAAACAAAATATACTACTAAGCAATTGGAGCAGTCCAACTACAATAACAACATATGCATGAAAATGTGTTGGCTTTTATTATATAAATAAGTGTAAGTCCCAATCATACAATACATACATGTAAACCTACTAGCCCCAACAGTGGAACATTACAACCACATCTACCTGCTCCTCCAAGGAGATGTACTAGCTCCATGTAGTGGAAAAGCCAAGGCGTGTTACAATATTTTCCAAGCTTTCTCGAAGATAGTCTTATCAGAAGCTTGGCTGACCAAAAGCCTGTACAATGAGTTATGAGGGACTATTTATAGCAAAGGGTAGGGTGGCCCTTGAAATTACCCTTTGTAACTGTTCAACTACCCTCATGACTCTTCACCTACTCTATGATTATTACATCCACTATTGACACTTGAATTACACTTTACATGACTCAAAATTACAATGCACATGTACCCATGTGAACAAAATGGCTTGAGCAAGCCAAACTAGACATCACTTTGACTTAGACAACTATAGAAGTCCAACAACTCAACATCCTCATGCTGATCAACAATAACAATTTTATGCTAAGCTTTGTAGTCTCTGATAGTGTCTGGGTGTTATACGGTGACATCCGTCTGAAACCTGACTTTCACCTCCATAGCATCTGGATACACAGCTTGGGCTCCTCTGTCCAACTCCTCTGAAAGCATGTGTATGATTGTCTTCAATGTGGCTGGACCAGCAACATACTTGTGCATGATGTCTACACTGATAGGCAAGTCTAGGCTGGTGGTGATGTGGATCAACTCGTCGAAGTATGAGTCAAGCTCTATTCGTACCTACTTCTTGGTCTTTGCCTGGGTGAGAGTCCCGATTGATGGGATCACATGTGTGCGCAACACAACATCCATTCTACTCAATACTCGTGCATGAGAAGCTTGTATGCTAGTGATGAACTACGAGAGATCTTCATAATTATGGATCTAACTCCAGATACGTGCCTTCAACTCGACCGCATTGACCCTCATCATCTTAGACAAGTGAAGTGGGGCTCCCTTGTACTTCATCATCCATGTTTGCATGTCATCAATAATAGCATGCATGTTCGTTAGGATGTGTGCTCTCCTAGCACATCATTGCTGCCATCCGTTGAGATGGACGACTACCTTGTGCATGGTACCAAACTTGGAGTACAATTCTTGCATAACTGTGTCAAGGGACAATACTTCATCTAGTATTTCCTTCTTAAGTTTAGCTCGAGTGGACATTGTCACCAAGTCTCCTCCCTACTTAGCCATTTGTAGTTCCTTTTCCATTTGCTCATTCTCATATATTAGGAAGCGAACACTTGAGCTAGTGGCTTTGACATACACTTTGGTTGCATCAGCCAAGGAAACTAGATGTTTGTGCACATCAATAATGATCACTCATTCTTCAACTTGTGTAGGAGATGATTGATCCTCTGTGAGACTAGACAACTCTATGTTGGGATTCATCAACCAAGATGTTGTGCATCTCTTCTTCTAGCTGATCACCAAGGATCTCAGTGCCTCCTTATTCATCTGAAACTTTCTCCTCCTCTGGATGCATTGAAGTGAGAGAGTTGACCTCTTTGTGGTGAGGCATGAGGCATCAAACTGTTGAAGTTCCTATTCTATCTCATGAGAAAAGTCTTGCCCCTGCGATGGTTCACCTTGTTCACCTGATGCTAGTTGTTCAGATGAATCAACTACTTATGTGGGCGTTGCTTCGTCTGTTTGCACATGATGCGCCCCTACTATATTTGTTGTTGTTGCGCTTCCATCTCCTATTTGTGCAGCTCTTATTCCTTTCAGAGTTGCTCTCTCACCTCATGAAACTCCTTCTCTGCTTCTTCCTTTCCCTTCTCATCCTTTTGCCTTTGCATGATTCGCTTGTCACACTACTACCTCTTTGCCTTTATAGCCATAGCTACTTTCTCTACTAGTGGATCTACTCAAAACTTGTAGCTTTTCTCCTCCTCCATGTGATCGACAATCTTCCTCTTCCCTTGTCACGCACTGGTATGCTTGGCTCTCTTACCACTATTGCTACTATTGGTGCTCTCGTGATGCTACTTCACACTACTTCGCTAACCTCTCCAGAGAAAATCTGACCGGTTCATTGGGTTTGGAGAAACTGTAGCAATATCTCCATGGGTCCTCCTTGGCCCAATGAAATGCCTCGTAGATCTAGTTTATTTGAACTCTTGTGAAGTGATCCTTCACAATGCAATGTGGGTCATACCGATTGTAGCTTTGGAGGTCAAATGGATACTTCTTCATCAGTTCTGCTTAGACCTTTGCCTGCTTGATACTTCGGATCTCATATAACCCAATTCACAACTGAAGAGTGGGCCAAGGTGCCTTCTTCTTCCATTGTTGTCTAGGTGTCAATCCTACCGACATGTGATATGCTACTTCCAGCATGACAAGTATGTCCAAGGCAAACTTTGGGAGAACATGCAGAGGATTCTCTGCAATGAACATTCGGATGAAATTGTCAGACGGTGAGGCATACCAATATGTAATACCTATTAGTGCCTCAATTGCTTCCTTTGACATGTAGGGTGGATTCTGTTTGAATATCATCTTATACACAGGGACGAAAAAATGATCGGAAAATCGTGTGGTTAATCCTTTGAAGCTGCATTTGGACAACAACTTGAAATATGTGTTCACTGTAGTCTTCGCCGGTGAGCATGCCCACTCCAAGACTGGGAACTCCTGGCAGGCACAGACTGCATCTATGATGTAGGCGGACATGCAAGTCTCTACATGAATACCTCCGGGTGACTGTCGAGTCTTCGTGACTTGCTCCTTTAGCTGATGAACCAGTATACTAGACTGGTTACATGGTTTTCCTTCTCGAGAAACTTGGTCCAGTGCAATCACCCAACTATGTGGGAAGGTTTCTATGCTTGCTTGGCCATACAGTTGACAAGAAAATATGATCAAGTATTGGTACACCTTCCTCAGTGTCTTTTCCTTGTAGACCTGGTTGGGTGTCATCCTAAAACGAGCTGGCTCCTTTACCCAATCCTTCATAATGTCTCTGGAGTTAGCACTGTTGTTGGGTATGCTGAATGGAGTCTCCATGATAGTCATGGGCTTTGACATGTGATACATCTCATCATAATCTTGTTCCTAGAAGGTTGAAAGCTTTGTCCCACTGACACTGCTCAAGTTCACTTGGATCAATGTGAGATATGATCCAGTGTATCATGTCCACGCATGGGAACACAGGATATCTGCATGCAATCCAGTATAAGCCAGACTTGTGAATGTTCATGTACACCTGACGATCTTCAAGGTGTTCCCCAAAAAATCCTGCAAATGTTTCATTGACCTCTTGCCACTTCAATTTGATGTCCTTGTCTAGATACAACTTTGTATCTTCACAGATCGGTAGACTAAAGGACATTTGATCAACTACTGCTCTAGCTAAATTTCCATCACTGTCCTAAGATACTGTTCTCTTGGAAGCCATTGAGACAGATTAACACCTGAAATATATGGAGACAAGCAACATGCATGGAAAGAAATATGTTAGCAAAAACAAAGAAAATTTTGAGGACTGACACAACACATACTTGGGAAATTGATGAGCAAGATTCCACAATTTCTTCTAGGAGGCTAGGTGACTGGCTGCTAGAATTGCACAAAAGGTAATTTGGGTTATTTGGGAGGTAGGATTGGTTACTGGATCTACGCAATGCGCAATCCCAGTTGGGAAGGACTCCAGGCCCAAGGAATGAATTGCGCAATTTCCTGGGCTAGTAGTCACTGCCCTCCAGAAATTCACAAAACTGTCCTCGAGGCTGGTGCTGGGAAAAAATGTGCATTTCTAGAGAGGAATACAGAGCCTTCCTTCCCCAGATTGCGCAATGCAGTCTCAGTGGAGGCAGAGTCCGGGCCAAGGTTGGCCCGACTCGCCGATGGGAAACTAAATGAAAATAAGACAATGAATGCATGGTGACACTAAGTGAAAGAAGAAGTGATTGACAGTGCATGAAAAATGTGAATTAAAGATTCAACAAATAGATCAACATGAATGTGGGTGAAGCAGTTCACTAGTTTGGCAAACGTTCATGCAAAACGGTTTCATGCATGCAACAACAGTGGGATAGCAATGAAAATTGAAACAGAGCTAGGAAAAGCTAGTATACATGTAAACAACAACAAGCATTCAAAGAAATAAAGCAAAACACACTCACACAAGTGAATACACAAAAAGCAACAGAAATGTTGAAAAAGACAAGTTGAGGCCACTTACCCGTGAATAGCTGAGCTGGATGTATCGAAGAGTCCTGGATGTGCTATGGGATGTCAGAGCTCTAAGAGAGATGTGAAACAATGAGCTTTAATGTGTCGAATAAATAAGTTTGGGCTCATGATGTGCATGCTACAAATCTTGGAAAAAGCGACACTTGGAGGGAAACTTCTAAAACAACTTTGCATGTAACCCCTAACTGCTAAAAATAGCTCCCTGAATCATGGGATGCCTTTTGTATGTTTCCTTTTGCTATTCCGAGAAGAACAAGTCATGCATGCATGCAAGTCAAGTTTCCTTGGTCCTAGGTGGAACTGGTCAACTAGACTGCTCATGCATGTAGCTACTCAACTGCTTGAGAAAAATGTACATTTCTGGTTGGGAATTGGGTTGACTGCCTAGGAGGTTTGTGCAATTTCTGGGCATAGTAGCTAATTGTTGCCCAAATTTGCACAAATTCTATGCTAAGCAGCCCTGCTGGGGAAATTTGCACAATTTTTGCTAGGAGTGTTGGCTGGCAGAATTGCACAATTTTGGAGCCCAATAGGATGCCAGGAAAAATTGCACAATTTCTGGAGGGAAGGCTTGTTGCCCTCCAGAAATGCACAATTTATTGGGGAATTTTCTTAGCCTGTAGCTGGACCAAGTCTAGGTGAACAACCTATAAGGGAAGTGGATCAAACTATGATCGACTGACTGCCTTTGTGCATGGAAAACATTGAATCTTGTGTACTTGACAAAGCAAGACAAGGTATTGTGAAAGGTTGGTAGGGAGGCTCCAAAATGGGCTAAGGAAAACTTTTGGAGGGTGGTTGTAGCTGCTACAACACTTGGTGACACATTGGTAGAGCTCCAGCTCTTTGAATGGACCTTGTTCTTGAAAAGAAAGTCTAACACCTTCAGAAGTATTGTTTAGTTCTCAGATCATCTTGGTTTCACACTAGCTTAATTGTAAGATGTAGCAACTTCCAAGCTCTTGGTCGATTGACACACGTTCCAAGCCAAGGAAAAATGGTTGTTTTGATTAGGGTTGAGGGGTATATAGTTGCACAAGCAGTATAGTCGTCAAAGTCTTAGTTTCATCTTTAGTGTTGCTCCACTGCTAGCAGGCCTGGAGAGTACCCCGGTGGAGTCACATAGGAACACAAGCATGGCTCCGCTGCTAGTGAGCCTGGTCAATACCTCGACGGAGTTACTTGCATCACCTCCCTACACAAGAAGCATTCCTCTTCTTTTTCCTTATTCATTTTTCAACTATGCATAACATTTATTCATTTCAGAGGTGGAAGAGGGATCTCGACTTATTGAGAGTAGAAGAGGTTGTTCTAGAAGAGAGGTAGTTTATTGTATCTTTGACATGCCTATTAAGGTTTTCCCCCTCACCTTACTCTACTTGACTAAGCTAACAAGGGTTAACCCAAAAACAACCGACTAGAGAAGGTGACACTAGTTAGCACGCAAGCATTGTGTTTTCACCACAGTTCACTTCGAACAATACATATTTTCCTTCGATGTATCGTGGACTAAAAGTAACAAGCCCTTCATACAAAGGCAATATGATAGATAACCAAGTAGTGATAGGTGTACAAACCCTCTCGTACTTCACCCAGCTCATTTCAAGAGTCACACATGGTTTCATGCAAAGCTAACCTATGAACGAAACAAGCGAACTAACAAACAACAAAGCAAAGCAAAAGTAGAAGCAAAAGTGAAAATAAAGCAAGTAAGCAAAAAAGCAAGTAGACAAACAAGTAAACAAATAGAATAAGCAAACAAGCATGCAAAAGAAAACACTACTCCTACTCCTACACTAACAGTGCAGGGGCTTGATCACGTGAAGTGATATTTCCTATGCATCCATCGATGCATTGGTAGACCCATGTTGGTGAAGGCTTGGTCCACAAGCAACCCAGTTGTGTGAACCAGCAAGAAAGAAAGATGTAACAATGAAGACAACCACACTTCGTATTTGAGAGTTCCCATAGGACATAAGTGAGTGCAAGTGCATGACGAGCAGTCCGTGGACTTATCATGGTGTTGTGTGTCACTGCGTGCAACTTTGAATCATAAGCAAACTCTTGACTGAGACATTCAAGAAAATGAAAGAAACAAATATAACTTGTGTCGTACATGTGTGCTTGCAATGTAAGATTCCTCCAATGCATGAGTGATTGGTTATTGTAGTTTGAGTGGATGAAGTATGATTTGTGTGTAAGATGGATATTCAACGCATACAGATTATTGATGAGGAGCCTTGGGTGATTGAATAGTTTCATGATCGGAAGTGGGACTTGTTAGAGTCGGTCTTTACATCCCTCTGTCAGTGATCAAAATTTCTCTTTTTCATTTCATTTTTTAGGTGTCTCGCTCGATTCACTCAGATGCATTCCACTAGGGGCATGCCATAATCTGACGGAAGGACCTTGTTACACAATTCCCCTCATGTTTTGTACCTGCTGGCTCAGGTCTTTTCATCAAAGTTTATTAAAGTCTAGGACAGTCAATGTTCAATCTTTTGATGGGCAAAGAATCATGTCAATCATAGGTCTAGGGTTTCACAAACTGTGTCTTCATAGTGTCAATAATGTCAGCAGGCCAGAGGGAGATTCTAAACAAGTTTTTATTTCACAAAATTTCATCGTCATATTGATAGATTATGACTTTTCTTCAAAACTCTATTTTGAAGCAAAGTCGACATTTTGTTTTTTTGTATATATTACCATGTAATTTTCAAAAAAAAAAAAAATTAGTTGTTGAAATCTCCAGGTGCAGCCCTGGTCTTCCTTGGTCAAGACATGCCACCATCCCTGCAAAAATAGCCAAAAAGATTCATCATTCAAACCAAAATTAAAAAGGAAAGTTGAAAAAACAGAGTTGTAATAAAATGTGAAAAAGTGCGAAGCCAAAATATTACAAAGTGGGTTTGTGAGAAACAAAAATTTAATCCATCACTATAAGATCTTTTCATTACGTTGAAACATCCATTTGCATTTAGAGGTCGATTGGAAGCTGAATCAAAGTGGTGAGAGGGAGATTTTCTAGTTTTGACAAACCAAGACCGTGTTCAAGTCTGCGCAGCGCACTGGGTTCGGTCGTGGCGCACACAGGCCGTGTGGCGCATTGGGTGTGATTTCACCGTGTATTTTTCCTCTGGCATGGCACATCCACAGGTCACGGTGCACTTGACTTAATACATCTTGTCCTCATTTATCCCATCTCTAAACTACAAATTCCCCCACCACAATTCTTCATTTCCCTTTGATACATTTGGCAGTGGAAGCAAAGCACTTATTTCTCATTTACAAAACATACCCTTGTTATATACATTGCAGCACAATGACAGATATAGATTCATCATATGAGCAAGACAGTGACTCAACCACTGAGCTCAATGTGCCTAGAAGGCCTCGAAAAGGTGGTAGACATGTCAGAGAAGAGCCCACTTCCTTGACTCAATTGCAGGCCTGCCTGCTCACAATGACCTCCTTTCAGCAACAGTCATGCTTTCAGTATTGTGAGATGATTTCTCAGATCCAGCATCATCTGGAGTTGGTTCGATTATTTGTTTTGCATCTTCATGATGGTCATGTCACTCTTGCTGGAGTAAACTTCACCTTGACACCAGAAACCATCTCTATGGCCACCAGGATAACGAATATAGGCAAAGAGTGGAACAATAGGAAGCAGTTAGATAGAGCATATTATGAACCTTACATCAGGCCTAGCTATTTGAGGCAGCTCAGCAGGGTATTCTCGTTCCGGTTTCTGAAGGAAGATTATGCGCCATTGATGAAACTCATTATCAGAGACTTCAATTGTGAGGGCCGCTTTTCATGCCTCTATGCATACCATATTAGGTTATTGATGCATTTCACAAGAGTAAGGTTGATGAAAATTCCATATTTCATGTGCTGAAACATTGAGAGAATGATCACTCTTGTGCAAAATAAGACTCCTAAACAGTAGTACAACAACATTTACCACTATGCACTCATCAAGATCATTGTTGTACATCAACTTGGCCTGCAGGGTATCACATGGGAAGATTTCATCTCCCGTGAGTTCTTCACAGCTTTAGCGGCTCATCAGGAGGTTGTTCATGATGTGGGTGAAACTTCACAGCAGCATGGAGGTCAGGAGGCAGAGACTACTATTGTGTCGACATATGTCACCTATCAGAGAGGCATGAGGGGATTGTTTGCAGCAGCCCGATGAGTACTATCTCCACCTGGGGTGGAAGGGGTCTCGTTGCCGTCATCAACAGCAAAGGTATAGGTACAGGACAAAGGCAAGAAGCCAATGCAGGACGAGGGGCCTTCAAGTGAGTGAGAGACTGATTTCATTCTCATTCAGGATGACAATACAGACATCGGCCCGCAAAGTGCACATCTTAGAGAGATCATCCAGGAGTAGCAGACAGAGATCAACGCCTTATCCCTCAACTTGGAGAGGGCTAAGTGGATCATCAAATACTTGGAGCAGAGGAACAAACAGCTTGAAGATCACTAAGAAATCATGGAGTTACGAGACATCCGTGAAAATCACCAAGCTGCCCAAAGGAGGAGGATTGAGTTCACTACATTGGAGCAAGTGATTAATGACGATCGAGAGTCTTGGCTCGAGAGAATCAACATTCACCTCGAGATACTACTGGAAAAGGCTGATAGGGACAAAGCATTGTTGAGGCACATGGTTTTCCATTACAGGGCACACAATATGAGTTCCAAGGCACGAATAAGAAATCTGAAGGCAAAATTGAAGAAGGCAACAAAGAAGAAAAAGAGGCAAAAAGAGCATGATCATCTTCAAATCTTGGTTGAAGATTCTTTGGATGAGCATGGCACTTGATGGGGGACCTATAGGCCAAGTTTCAAGGAATTTGGAGAAACTTTTGTCAATTTTGAAATTTTTGGTCACAAAACAGGTTTTTCTGCCCAACGCGTAGCGCCACTTGGCACGCGCTTATAATTGGGAGATCTCCAGGAAGAAAACTTTATATTTTTGGATTTTTTATTAAAATTTATGCATGCTCATGGATTACCTAAGGATTTCATCAAGTTCTGGGTTGCCTGAAGGGTCAAAAACATGCAAAAAATGGCCTCTCTACCACCTTTTGCACACACAGGAACCAGTCTTGGGAGATTGAAGTTTTGGAGGGGCAAATGACATCCAAATTCAACAATTCCACTTTGGTTGGAAAGTAGATAGGTAGGGCTTTCCAACAAGCTATCGTGGGCTCAATTTGGACTCTAGGAAGGGCCTCAAACTCAGCTCCAAAGTGGCGCGACGCATAGATGATTTGGCGCGGCGCATAGAGGATTTTTTGCCAAATTTTTCACCTTCCAGCTTAGAAATTCGGCCAGTTTGACTAGTTTTGCTTTGTGATGTAATTATTGACCTATCTTGATGTAATTTAAGGATCATGATGTACTATTGGCATATTTTTACTTGTTCTAGAGGATTCATTCATTAAAAAGTGAAAATTTAATGAATGAATTAGTTTCCTACCTTATAGAGGCAAGTTGTTTGATTGCCTAGATTTCAGTGCTTTGTTTAGAATTGGTTGAAACGGCTCCTAGAATGATGAGCTCAACCCCTAGAGGCAAGGGAATGGGTTGGGCTAGTCTATATCATGTATCTTCTGAGTCATTTTTTCAGGGTTGGACACTTGGGATTGCTTGGCACATCATTGTACATTCTATCTCTGCATTTTTGGCTAAGGAAAGACCAGGGTTTTGCAACACTTGTTGGGATCCATGTGGCTCTATGTTTTGATGGTGTGTTTCTCTATGTACTTGTAAGTTCACTGATGTTTATGTGTATCATTTTCCCTTCTCTTTACTTATGAAATTAAACAAATGAGTGATTAAGGTAGAATTCACTGGACTGTTGTGCTCTGCTTTGAAGTTTGTTTAATTTTCAATGTTTTCATCTATTTGAGGAAGGCTCTTGAGACCCTCTTGCCCTCCTTGGCTCCTCATCGGCCTGATCCATCCATTTATTCATTCAAAAGCATAAAAAAAATTGCCTTCCTTGCCCCAATCAGAACTCTGCAAAAACTGTGTCTCATCCTCGGACCCGAATTCGCCTCTCCCATTTTCCAACTCAAAACCCTCAAAATTTCAAGTTCAATCCTTGCACTACATACCTAGCCTAATATCAGTTGTAAAATCAGTCATCTCCAGCCCTATCGACTATCTTTGTTGAGATTGACTCGGAGAGAGCCCTCTCCTATCCTCGTAGGGCTAGCTACAAGGTTGAGCGTGGTTTGATGTGGACCTAGAAGCTTACCTTTCTAGCCTGAGGTAAATCTAGGATCTAACAAGACTAACCCCAAGCGAGTGACGACCTGATGAATCTATTATTGATTTTCTGTAGTGCTTCCGTGACTTCCGAGAGGGGCTGAAGTGCCTCGATAGTCTTGGGTGTTTCAACTTCATCATCAGGTAGATCATCATAAACTAGTGGCTTTGAAAGATCAACTGTGATAGATTCATGATCATGATCAAATATGGAAGCAAACAGATCACGACTACCATGATAAAAAAAATAAATGAATTCATCAACATCCACATGATCAGATGAATCAAATAGAGGGATATATGAAAATCCAACAAACTCATCCTCTGTGTCTCTGGAAACGACATATGAAATATCAAGTGGGTTTTCAATGAATAACATATCTTCCATTGTCAAAGGATGGGAAAACATCCGGTGAGTCCTATGAGTGATCAACAAAGGGTGCATCTGCAGATGAAGACACACATGTAAATCATGGATGGAAGGTTCGCCAAAGATGTTAGGAAAGAATAGAGGGGGCTCGGATGGAAGGGAGTCATCCTTCACAGAGTGTTGACACTCAAGCTCCCACTTATACTCTTCATGAATGAAAACGCATGGTTTTTGTGAAACACCAACTCCTTCAATGGGTTGTTCCTCGTTCACAACAAGTGAGAGTTTGGAAAGGACAAACACAAGACATCATCATCTGGAGGAACAACTGAGTGTGAAGACGGAGGTCATAAAACATAATGCATATGAAAACTCGAAGGACTCACAACCACATCTGTGTGAAAATTGAGTGAAGTGATGTTGGGAGGATGTGAAAGATGAAAAATTGTGTTAGCATCATCCTCAACATCACTCAACAATGGTGGAGTTGTTGAATGAGAGGGAGGCAGACAGTCAGTCAAGATAGTGACCGCATCCACATGAGATTGTGCAACTCCATCAGTGAAGAATGTTGAATGAGGCTTGATCTCAAGCTTCCTCTTGGGATGGGCATATTTCTTAAGGAAATACTTGAACCGGTCCTAAAGATAAGAAAATTTCATCTGGCTCCTCAAAGCTTGAAACTGCAAGTCACGGAAGCACTACCGAAAATCAATAATCGATTCATGCGGAGCCTTCTATTGTTGTAACAGTTTCTGGTCAAGATGGTCTAGAGAAAAATGATAGAAAGTGTCTTCAATAAGATCACAAAAGTGCTCAAGTGAGTGCACGCTATTAGCCGGTAGGCTGAGCAACCATCTACATGAAGATTCGCAAAGTGTGTGTGAAAGAAGCAAGCTGGCCTGTTCATTAGAACACCCATATTCCTCATAAAGCATGGAAAGAAAGACATGTAAGTACTCAAGCTAGGCCACTTCGCTTTCACCATTGTACGTGAAAGTGAACAAGAGATCGAAAAACTCCCCCATGATGGAGAAATCTTCACGATTTGAAAAACATTGCAGAGGGAGAAGAGTGCAAGAATCCATGAAAGGTATGCAAAGGTTCAAAATTGGATGAGAGGACACAACTTGTCATCTGGCCCTCCTTCTAGAACCAAAAATTTTGATGGTGCTCGACCCACCAACATGTCAAGGGGATATCTGTTGGGAGTGGGATCCGCCAAGGGCAGTTTTGGGGCTAAAAGCCCATGTTTGAGTCAAATTTTGTAAGAAAAATGTAAATACTCCACATTTTGTGGTCGCGAAGCACGAAGCTATTATGTTTCATAAAGGGTAGTTTTCCCTTATTTTTGTAAAATAAAGTCGGTTGTAAGAGATCTACCCATGGTCCACAGACCATGGGATTGTATAAAAAGAGATAAACTCTAAGTAGTTTAAAAATATATAGAATGATGAATAATGTAAGGGAGTCGTAGCTCTGAAGTAAGAAGTCTAAGTCTTAGGTTCTAGCATAGGTAGAGGCTCTGTAGCTGAGTGCACAAAGGCCTAGGGTAGAAGTCCACAGCTGAGTGCGCGGACCCCCATAGCTGTGTGCACAGGATAGATAGAGTTGTAAACACTTGGAAGATATTAATAAATAAATATATTCTGCAATTCCAGTGTCTTTGTTCTGTTATTGCATCTTGATATGTTATGTATGAATTTCCCTTATTATGCTTATGTGATGCGTGAATGAATGAAATTACATTGAATAATTGAATGCAATTATGATTATTAGTTTACGTGGTGATAACTATAATTATTGGATAAGATAAGAAAGTCACTTAGAGTAATTTGGGAATTTACACGGCACGCTGCCATAGGAGTGTGAAAGTACCTGAGCATCAGGCTAGAGCTGTGCAAAGGTCAATCATACCCTTTCGCAGAAGTATTAAAAGACATAATAAAGGGTTCATCTTGCAAGCCTTAGAGCGAAGTGACCTATGGGAAGGAAAGAATAGATGGAATCAAATGACATCACAACCATCTCAGGGTGGGGAAACCTGGTTCCAACATACCCCCATACTGCTTTGGGTGAGACTTCAGTCCATGCTCTGTGGGTTGATGCGGAAAGGGCCAGTAGTATAGGGATTTCTTTAGCTAATTAACGTTGAACTTGGGTCAAGCCCCCTCAAACCAACAAATGGTTCTGTTGCCAGGACCTGAATCTGCATAAGGGATGTGTGATGTCGTATCACTGGAATCCAACTAAAAATGAGATCGGAGACTGGTTGGATAAAAATATCCACGAATTCGTGGCGCAGGAGAATAGAAACCCACGACTGACAAAGGAAGAGTGGTTGGACAGATACCTATATACAAAGATCCATGAGATCTTTTTCTGCTCCTTCCCTATTGAGTTATATGAGTGGATCACGAAGCTAGTAGATAGCCAAGGAAGGTGGAAACTTGTTGGTCCTATTGTGTGGACCCTAGAGCTAATACAGAAATTGGAAGCATCAGAGGATAAGATCACCTATGTTGTCGATCATTGGCTCAATCACATCATAGGAGGATTTGTGACTGAATTCGCGGTCGACACCTCAGTCAGCTACAGTGAGGTAGAGTGACGCTTTTTCAAAGGACCGCGAGGTAAGTACGTAAAATCTTGGAATACCTGGATTAAAATGTTATTGTGCGAAAAATGGGTTATGAAGCTACCTTGATGTTTGGGACTACATGAAGTGGAAAAACTTATAGGAACGAAGGAAAAAAGGGTCCAAAGTATAGCCCATTGATTTCACCTCTGCCATGTGACGAAGAAGAGATAACGAAGGTTTCTCCATGAAGTGCTATTCAATTAATAACACAAGGATTTCCGCAAATACCACCTTCGCCCACACCACCTCCAACTTCACCACCATCGCCTCTAACTTCACTCGTACCACCTCCACCTCCACCATAGTTCAGTATGGAAAATACAGTGAAGCTGACTTTGTTCAAAGGCTTGGGAAATGAGGACCGGGACCAATTATGGTTTGTTGTGAGGGTTGTATGGGAAGCTCAAGGTGTTACAGATGATCATATAAAGAAGGCGACATTGGTTAGTGCTCTGCAAGATCACTCGCTAACCTGGTCATTTAAGTACTCTATTGATAACCCGAATGCTAGAGTGGTAGACATCCAGACATCACTGAATAAAGAATTCAGTATGCCTAAATATGAGGTGCAGTCGATTGTGGGATTCAAAGAAATTGCGATGCAACCAGGCAAGATGGCTTTGGAACTAGATCAGAGGTTGAAATGTACAATCCGCGAAGCCAACATGAACCTAATAGATGACAACATCACGAGTGGTTTGTTGCTTCGCTCCTGCCACACTTAAGGGTTGCGCTATCGCAACAAAAGATAACCACTCAGGTGGAGGCTTTGGAGATTTCCATGAGACTACATGAGACTCCGATGCAAGATCCAAACTTGGGGGTTCAGCAGATCCATGCACAACTGAAGAATCTGTGCCTTGAGATGCAAAGTCTGAAGCAGGATAGGACGGTTCAACCAGAGGTGTGCGAGGAGGTATGGTGCTTGAAATGCAAGAGTGAGGGATATGACAAGGACCATTTCCCGGTCTTTGCGAACTATATTACAGGAGGGGGACCGATGCCTTTCAGGCCAAAAGCTCAAGCAAGACCTAGTGTGGGGCCTACATTATGGTGCGCTATCTGTCAGGTAGCAGGAAAACATGCCACAAATAACTATCATTTGTTGCAGAAGCTTGTATAGGCACTGCAACAGCTATTCTGCAAATTTTGTAGGTTGGTAGGGCATGATGAGCATACTTGCATGAGCTATGAATTGATGATGGATAGAACTCCCACCTATAGGGTTCAGGCCAAAACACGCCCCCTTGACCAGATCACAGGGATGGCACAGACAAGATTTCAGGGGCACAGACGAGGCTGAGGTGGAGGAGGACCTGGTAGAGGTCGAGGACAATTGATTTTCTACAATTGCGGAGGACCAAGACACTATGCCTGCGATTGCACTAACCCAACATGTCCATCGTGTAAGTATTGCACGTTGTTTGATAATGAAATGGAAGATTGTCCTACGTTGATAGCTAGGATATGTGATAAAGGGGCGCTACCACCTCCGCCGACTTAGAACCTGCAAATGATGAGGTCTGAGCCTTGTGAAGAGGATCCAAAGGTAAATATAGTGCTCAAGAGTGGAATCACGATGGGAGATGACAAGGGAAGAAGACAGTACATGGGTTTGCAAAGCTTTAGTGAAAGAGGTCGAGTTTGATTTGGAGCGCACACGTTAAACCTTCATGGAAGCTAAAAAGAGCTTCATTGAGGCCTCCACCTCAGGTTGCAGGGACAAGCCTGAGCAGGAGATGGACCCCTCTATGCTCACAACTTTCCTGGAGACCTATATGAAGTTACTGCGCAATATTAAGGCCATGAAAGGGTTACAAGAGCTCATCAATAGATGTGCTAGAACCGCGTTGGGTGAGCCACGTGTAGTACAAAATATTGGCAAGCATAAAACAAGGATGGGATGGGAGATAAGACTGACCGTGCAGATAGGAGAGTATGAGATGGATCAAGTTATTTTGGACCTAGGGTTAGACGTGAACGTCATACCGAAGCAGACTTGGGAATGAATGGGGAGACCTACGCTGCAATGGTCTCCGATTCAGCTAAGGATGGCCAAACAACAGAAGATCATCCCCATGGGGTGGCTGTAGGCGTGACTAAGGATATTGAGGGAATGAGCACGCTAGCTGATTTTGAAGTGATAGAGATAGTGGATGACAAAAATCCCTATCTTGCGCTCCTAGGAATTGACTGGGCCATTAATATGAATGGCGTAATCAATCTGAAGAAGCAAAAGAGGAACTTTGAGAAGAAATCACTACGCGTAATAGTACCTCTAGATCCTACTGAGGGATCGCGCTATATGGAACTAGTCCATGATTATGAGAGTGATGATGATTCGGACTATATCTATAAGATAATGGTGTGAGATCAAGATTGGGTGAATCCCACCATGGATGGACGGATTACATGGGATTGCGAGAGTTCCTGCACTTCGGACTCCTATGAAGAGTTAGAGAACTGGAAGAACTGGTTACATGAAGTGACTATGCTGAACTGCAACATGATGACCCGATCGATGCACTGTGTGTCCTTAGAGGTAAGAAAGCTTCCTACTTATGATGGTCTGAATGAGGTAGGTATCTTTTTGGATGCATTTGAAAGGGAGGTACCAGAAAAGCAATGCTTCTAGGTGTTGGACTGGGCACTACGTGCTATGCCAGCAAGATGGTGGGGTACACACAAGGGAAGCTTTGATGATTGGCGTGAATGCAGGAGAATGATGAGAACTCGCTTTGGGAAGCTGAAGATGTGAATGACAGATAAGTGTGATGGGCAGGATGATCTGCACACACATTTTTCCTAATGGACCCAGGCTTATGGAGAAAATCCCCAACCTGAATGGGTGCACTTGTTCTATCACACCCTGGATATTGTCCCGATAAACTGGTATGTAGAAACCGAGCTCTGCCATGGGACAGGCGAATCAGATATCCTGCGTGAGGGATTCCTGATGAAATTCAGTTTTGAGGACGGGTTTGACAGTATTTTTGAAGTGCTACAAGAAGTGAAAGTATCAATCTTTAGGATACCGCAGGATCCTTTAGACCTAATTTAGCCTGAATGGGCTACTCAGCTGAGTCACATGCTAGAATGCTATAATGTAACTACTGAAGAAGAGGACAAGGATCCACGGAAGATTAACATTCCAAAAATAGGTGGTCACTGCAATGTTCAAGAACCATAGATTGAGAACCTTGACATAACCGCGTTTTTGAAAGCAAAACAAGTAAACATTGGTACGGAGGTAGAATCCAAATTCACGAAGATTAGAGACTACTGGGATGATGCAACAGTGGGTAAGATCGCTGAATTGCTCCGCGAATACCAAGATTTATTCCCTACCAAGTTCACAGATCTGAAGGGAATAATTGGGGACCTAGGAATGATGAAGATTACGTTGAATCCTGGCGCGAAGCCGGTTAAGCAAAGGTCTTACCATCTCAATCAGGAATATAAGGAGAAGGTCCGCTTAAAGCTAGACAAGATGATCGCGGTAGACATCATTGAGCCTGTGGAGGAATCTAACTGGGTAAGTCCAATGGTGGTACAGGAAAAGAAGCAAAAGGATGAAATAAGGATATGGGTGGATCTTAGAAAGTTGAATGACGCTTGTGTACATGATCCTTTCCTGACTCCGTTCATTGATGAAGTGTTGGATAATGTAGGTGGCCAAGAAGCATATTCCTTCACTGATGGGTTCTCTGGGTACTACCAGATCAAAATCATGCCAGAGGACAGGAGCAAGACAACCTTTGCGATTGAGTGGGGTTGTTTTCAATACACTATAATGTTGTTTGGATTGAAGAATGCGCCTACAATCTTCTTGCATGTAGTTGTTGTTGCGTTCAAGGAATTTATTCATAAGTTCTTGGAGGTATATTTTGATGACTGGACTATGTTTGGGCTGGTTAAACGTCATGTAGCAAGCTTGCCCTTGATGCTGGATACCTGCCGAAGATACCAGATCACGCTCAATCTCAAGAAGTTTTTGTTTTGTGTTCCTTTTGGAAACCTGTTGCGGCATGTGGTTTGCAGACATGGACTGATGGTAGACCCCGTGAAGATCACCGTGATACTAAACTTGCAAGCATCGCAGAGAGTGAAGCAGCTACACAATACTCTGGGATATATGGGATATTAGAGAAAGTTTATCAAAGACTATTCTGCTGAAACAATGATTGCAAGAAGAGCTTGGACATACTGAAAGAAAATATGGTCACTGCATCGATTCTAGTCTTCCCGAACTAGAAGAAGGAGTTTCATGTACATGTCTATGCGTCATGTATAGTCCTGGGAGCAGTACTAACACAGGTTGGTGGAGAGGGCTTTGACCATGCTATTGCGTTCATAAGCTGACGATTATCAAAAGAGGAGAAGCATTATTCCACCACTGAGAGCGAAGGGCTAGCTATGGTGTATGTGCTCCAGAAGTATAGGCACTACCTACTAGGAGGCCATTTTAAGGTGTATACAGATTACTCTGCACTGAGGTACTTGGTCAATAAGCCTGTTTTTGGGGGGAGAATCTGCAGGTGGCTCTTATTGTTCCACAAGTATCATTTTGAAGTTGTCGTGAAGCCTGAACGACTGAACGTGGGACCAGATCATTTGTTGCGCATCGAAACAGGAGAGGAACCCATTAACTTAGAAGAAGGAATTCCAATGTGCAACTATTTGCAATGCATGTCGTGGATGGTCATTTTGAGGATATAGTACATTTCCTAATGACGAGTACTGCACCAGAAGGATACACTATCCAGCAGAAAAAGGAATTAGTGGTGTGCATGACAGATTTCTTTATCATTGTTGGGCATCTGTACAAGATGGGCACTGATGAGATATTGTGACGGTATGTACCTAAGTTTGAAAGAAGTAGCATCCTTGCAGACGCTCATGGGGGCGTCACGGGAGGACATTATGAAGGGAGAGTGACCACACAGAAGATTCTACGTGCAGGATAGTGGTGGCCAACCCTCCATCAGGACTCAAAAGTGTATTGCAGGGCATGTGATGTATGTTAAAGGATTGGCAGGCCATCGCAGAGGGATGAGATTCCTTTGAATCCACAAATGACGTTGCAACCCTTTGAGAAGTGGGTGATAGATTTTGTGGGACCCATTTAGCCCCAAGGAAAGATGGGAGAGAGGTACATTATCACAACAATAGAGTATTTGACTCGTTGGGCAGAGGCATATCCGGTGAAGGATTGCATGAGCGTGACTGTCGTGAAGTTCCTATTTGAGAATGTATTGATGTGATTTGGCTATCTGAAGATCTTGATGAGTGATCATGGTACACACTTCCTGAATGAGATGATCAGTGCACTGATGGAGGAATTTCAGGTATACCACTAGAAGAGCATGCCTTATCACCCGCAGGCTGACAAGACGGTGGAAGCGTTCAACAAAGTGCTTGAAAATTCATTGACCAAGGTTTGTAATGCTCAGCGAAGTGATTGGGACCTACACATACCTGCAGTATTATGGGCTTATTGAAAGACATGCAAGAAGTTGACTGGACAAACCCACTCTAGGCTCATCTATAGGGTTGAAGTGGTAATGCCTATGGAGTATATTGTGCCTAGTCTGGGCATAGAAGCACTCATAGGTATGACGGATCATGGAGCCCTGGAGGAGAGGCTTGCATAGTTGGATGAGCTTGAAGAAGAGAGATTTTTGTTTGGATTTCACCAGCAGGTCCAAAAGCAGCGCGGAAAGGCTTGGCATGATCGACACATTAAGCTGCGCTCATTTAAGGTAAATGACCTGGTTTTGCTATATGATAGCAATTTTTATAAATTTCCAGGGAAGTCCGTGATGCACTGGTTAGGGCCCTATGTTATTAAGGAGATTATCGATGGAGGAGTGGTACAGCTGGTCAAATTGAATGGAGAACCCTTCCCCAGAAAGGCGAATGGCAGTCGCTTGAAGCCATACACCAACGGTCTGGTCATGTGACTAAATGAAGGTAGCACAATCTTAGAACTCCAGGCAACTCAAAGGAGGTGTGGGACTATAAACTACACTAGTCATGTTGGGGAGCTACGTGATTGGAAGAGGGTGTGAAGCAATGGAGTGTCATTAGGTCCGTGGCAGTGCCCAGGGAGCTGCGCTACCCAGGGAAAAATCGCGCAGGTCGACCGAAAAGTGACTGTTACGGTCACTGTCCATGAAAAGACGACAGAAGTGAGGCCAAATGGAGTGGGTGGCCGGCATTTAAGATGAAATTTATGGCTTAGATCCTTGAAAATCTGCTGCCAATCCAACACCAATGAACCGATTTTGGGGGAAACAGTTGGATTTGAATTCAAAATGCCCTATAAATTACAAGTGGCTGCCCAACAGAAAAACATTTGGCATTTTGAGAATTGAGTTGTTGCGCCCTCAGGTGCACATGAATCGTGAATTCTTTCAAGATCTGATAGCGAGTCTAGCATTTTGTCAAAGGAGACATAGGAACTAGTGAATAGCATCATGTTGACACACACAGAAGCTATGAACATCGAAGAAGTGGCAACTGAGGAGAATGTGTAGGGAGTTGATATGGAGGCTGAAGAAGCTGCCCCAAAGGTTACCAAAGTATTGGCAGAGGTCCCTAAGTCACCGAGAATGCCGAAACTGAAGCAAACCCCAACCAATGAGACTGTGAAGGACAAGAAGGGAAAGTTGCCTGCCATACCGGTGCACGCCTCGCCAACACGAAACCCAAAAAAACCTAGTGCACAGGAGAAGGGAAAGGCCATAAACTTAGAGGCAGAGGAGGAGGACATCGAAGACATCCCAATGGACAATGAGGATGTGGGGGTTGAAGTAGAGGAGGTTCAAACCCAGGGTGCGGACCCTATTACACGATTGCCATAGTATGTCCCTACGCCCAAGCCTAAGTCTAAGGTCCAAAAGGACATTGATGAGAGTAAGACTCCCCTGCAAACCCCTTTGCTACCAAATGAAATTACTTTCGATGGTCCATGTTTGGCACAGGTGCTGATACTAAAGCTTGAATATTGGGACTTGGCGGACCATGAGAAGTTCCCACACCTAGCGACCAAGAAGCTGATGTGCTGCATCATAGACAAAAATACAAGAATGGCCACCTTAGAGCCACGGAGGTGGCTCAAGGCGGTAGAGAAGGCAGGATTGTTGAACTTGCTCTAAGTGTCGCACTATAACCGCACCCTGGTGACAGTTTTGGTCATCAAGCAGCTATTGTGCTTGGTGCATGATGGGTGTCTATGGCTGGAGGAGCCAATACCCATCACAGATATGTTGATTCACTGCATAACGTGCCTGCCATATACAGGCGAGAATCCAGCGATGATCTTTGGCAGAAAGGGTGGCGAGCAGGCTCTTGCACAGTTAATGAAGGAGAAATTCAAGATGGTGAAGAATCCGCGCGAGTAGGCTATCTCCAGCATCTGCGACCCCACTTTGAAGGTAGAAATGCATATCCTTGTAGGGAAGGTGATGCGGAAGTGTCGCGTCGACGAGTTGCTAGCGCTTGTCATTGCACTCGCACAGCAGTGCACGGAAAGAGTCCAGTTTAACTAGTCGGACTACCTTCGCGAAGAGTTCCCGGCGAACTACTGCAAAGCACAATAGCAAAGCAAGACATTCCACTACACGTGGCTCTTGCTATCGATTGTGTTGGTAGCATGGGAGCTACCAGAGGATAGCCACTTCCCTTTAATCACACTAGACCTCCCTGAAGCAGCAAAGTATGCTTCGCTATGGGCGACCAAGGATGCACAACAAGTTCAGGACAACAAGATCTTCTGGATCTTGATGGAGATGAATATCAGGATGGCCGTCAATCGCAAGTCATGATTGTCACCCACGATGTATGCTAACTTGCAGAGCTATGCCAAGTTTAAAGCAGATTTCCATCAAGTATCTATCAGGACGCAGAAGGACCCTGTGCAGAAGTGGTATGACTTACTATACATGGCCACAGATGATGCCATTGATGTGGTTCTTGATCAATGGCTAGCGAAGTGGCGCACTACCATGAACTTGGCGGTGGGTGGAAGTAATTCCACCGCGCATAAGAAGGAGGAGGCCAAGCTAAAAATGGCGCAGCTAGTCGAGAAGACAAAAAAGGAGGCAGTTGAGAAGGCCCAGGCAGAACAAGTAGAAAAATAGGTAGGTAAGAAGACTGGCGGAATAGAGCATGGCTTTGATGAAGGCACATCGTTGCCTTTGCCTGTGACAGAAGAGGAAGACATAGAGCAGCATGGTGCAGACCCTCAAGAGATGTCCAACTGCATTAAGCACCCAAGAGAGCTAGAGAAGGGAGGGTTCAGAAAGAAATCCAAGGTGACAAAGACCTCACTGGACCCTATCACACTGATGGAGGGTGACTTACATGATATCGGTGACACAGTTAGAGATGTCACTGCGGAGGCCCTGCAGAAATTTGAACAGTAGTAGCAAATCATACTAGGGGCTATCCAAACCAGGTTGCAGGAGTTACAGACCCGCACGTCGTAGGCTGGTACGGTGTCTACCAGCTTGGCTATCGGCACTTTAGAGGCTGACAATATGCTGCACACGAAGGCTTCTAGTGTGATAGTGTTGCCGGATGGAGCACTGACCATGGACAATGAGGCTGACAGGGCCACTGTTAGTGTCTTGAAGGGAGTTGGGTTGAACCTGGTAGTGCTTCCACGCGAAGCTCTCCACCTCTTGCAGGATGGAGTAATTGCAGAAATGAGGGTCTGTGAGCACTGCACCCTCTAGGTGATCAATGAATAGTGGATCAATAATGAATATATGGCCATATAGAGAAATTCTGGCATCACCACTGAGATTGAGGCGACCAACTAGAGTAAGAAGATCATGAATGTAGTTGAGGAGGCATGCAGAATGGTCCCAGAGTTGGTCATTCCAAAGGAAGAGCCAGTCGAGGTCCGCATCTGCAAGTTGGCCATAGGGGTGTGCGACACTAGAACAGAGATGTCATGAGTTCAGCTGGAGTTGAACCTGCAAATTACCAAGCTACAACTAAGGGCCCAACCCTCCACACCACCGGAAGTAAAGGAACAGTGGGCAATCACTGTCAAAGAGGCAGTCGCAGTGGTGGAAAGTGTAGTAGCAGATTGCACATAGTTGTTTGAGAAATCATTTGAGGTCCTAACAAGCTTACAGGAGGAATCAAATGTACAGAGGCTGGAGAAGGAAGAGCGCGAGCTACAACAATGCTAAGATGAAGTTAAGGGCACAACGTGAACCATCGCGTTGACACAGAGGCTAGCCAAGTTGTAGGAGTTCAATCAGCTGAAGGAATAGGTGGACACAACACTGCACAAGGAAGCAGTGCTAAAGTTGCGACTAAAGCACTGGCTGGAGGAAGCTTTTGCAGTCATAGAAAATATTGAAGGCAAGCTTGTGACTCTGCAAGTGACACAACAAAAGCTTCAGGCTGACAACGTAAGAGTAGTGACTGAGAAGACATTGGAAGATGCGAAGCAGGTGGCAGCTCAATGCACGACCAAGGTAGCGGTCATACAGGTTGAGCTGGATGGGCTTCGCGCCTATCGAGTGACTTGAGGGCAAGTGACAATGTTTGTGTTGGGGGCCTTTTGGGAGCGGGATCCCCCAAGGACAGGTTTTTGGGCTAAAACCCCATGTTTGAGTCAAATTTCATAATAAAAATGTAAATACTTTGCATTTTTTGGTTGCGGAGTGAGAAGGTATTATGTGTCATAAAGAGTATTCTGCCCTTAGCTTTGTAAAATAAACTCAGCTACATGGGATTGTATAAAAAGAACTAATCTCTAAGTAGTTTAAAAAGATATAGAATGATGAATAATGTAAGGGAGTTGTAGCTCTGAAGTAAGAAGTCTAAGTCTTGGGTTTTAGCGTAGGTAGTCTTGGGTTTTAGTGTAGGTAGAGGCTCTGCCACTGAGTGCATAGAGGCTTAGGGTAGAAGTTTGCAGCTGAGTGGCTGGACCCTCGCAGCTGTGTGTGTAGGGTGGATAGAGTTGTAAACACTTGGAAGATATTAATAAAGAAAGATATTCCACAATTCTTGTGTCTTTGTTCTGTTATTGCATCTTGATATGTTATGTATGAATTTCCTTTATTATGCTTATGTGATGCACAAATGAATGCAATTACATTGAATAATTGAATGTAATTACGATTATCTATTTACGCAGTGATAACTATAACTATTAGATAAGATAAGCAAGTCACTTAGAGTAATTTGGGAATCTGAGCGCAAAAGTACCTGAGCAGAAGGCTAGGGCTGTGCAAAGGTCGATCATACCCTTTCGCGGAAGTATTAAAAGACAAAATAAAGGGATCATCTTGCAAGCCCTAGAGTGAAGTGACCTGCGAAGGTAGGAATAGAGGGAATCAAACAACATCACAACCATCTCAGGGTGTGGAAACTTGGTTCTAGCATCCCCCCATACTACTTCGGGTGAGACTTCGGTCCATGCTCTACGGGCTGATGTAGAAAGGGCTAGTAGTGTAGGGATTTGTTTGGCTAATTAACACTGAACCTAGGTCAAGCCCCCTCAATCCAACAATATCCCTAGTAAGAAGTCCTAATTAGACCTCAGACCATTTGGTATAGGAGCCCTAGTAGTGGGTCGTAAGGTAATGCTTTGATTGCGATGTCGCACAGAGGCAAGTAAGATAACTCTATCAGTAGCAAAGGTGTGACCACTGCAGTGAGTCAAGGAAGGTGAATGAGAGGTTCTAACACATGGGGGGGGGTGAGATGAGTGCACCCCTTGGAAACCTATAGTAGTACTCAACTGAGATGGGAACACATGAGCGAAGATGCATCACAAGCTGGAAATCATATTAGTCAGCCATCCAAAGTGATGGTTAAACCAACAACACATCTGCAACAAGATTCATATAATTGCATATGAAGCAGTTCATACATAGATATGTAAGTTAAACAACATATACTTCTAAGAAACCAGAGCATTCCAACTACAATAACAACATATGCATGAAAATGTGCTGGCTCTTATTATATAAAGAAGGGTAAGTCCCAATCATACAATACATCCATGTAAAACTGCTAGCCCCAACAATGGAATGTTACAGCCACATCCACCTGCTCCTCCAAAGATATGTACTAGCTTCATGTAGTGGAGAAGCCAAGACGCATTACAATATTGTCCAAGCTTTCTCCAAGATAGTCTTATCAGGAGCTTGGCTGACAAAAATCCTGTACAATGAGTTATGAGGGACTATTTATAGCAAAGGATGGGGTGGCCCTTGACATTCCCCTTTGTGACTGTTCAACTACCCTCATGACTCTTCACCTACTCTATGACTGTTACATCCACTATTGACACTTGACTTACAATTGACATGACTCAACATTACAATGCACATGTACCCATATGAACATAATGGCTTGAGCAAGCCAAACTAGACATCACTCTGACTTAGACAACTATAGAAAACCAACTACTCAACATCCTCATGTTGATCAACAGTAACATATTGATGCCAAGCTTTGTAATGTATGATAGTGTCCATGTGTTCTGCGGTGACATCCATCTGAAACCTGACCTTCACCTCTATAGCATCTGGGCACACTGCTCGGGCTCCTCTATCCAACTCATCTAAAAGCATGCACATCATTGTCTTTAATGTGCCCAGACCAGCAACATACTTGTGCATGATGTCTACACTGGTAGGCAAGTCTAGGCTGGTGGCGATGTGCATCAACTCATCGATGTACGAGTCAAGCTATAGTCAGACCTGCTTCTTGGTCTTCACCTAGGTGAGAGTTCTGACTGATGGGATTGCATGTGTGCACACCACAACATTCATACTCTTGAATACTCATGCATGGGAGGCTTGTATGCTAGTGATGAATTGCAGGAGTCTTCATAATTCTGGATCTAACTCCAGATACGTGCCTTTAGCTCGACTACATTAACTCTCATCATCTTAGGCAACTGAATTGGGGTTCCCTTGTACTTCATTGTCCATGTTTGCATGTCATCAACAACAGCATGTATGTTCGTAAGGTTGCATGCTCTCCTAGCACATCGCTGATGCCATCCATTTAGATAGACGACTGGCTCATGCACAGTACCAAACTTGGAGTACAATGCTTGCATAATTGTGTCAAGGGACAATACTTTATCTAGTATTGCTTTCTTTAGTTCAGATTGAGCGAACATTGTCACCAAGTCTCCTCCCTACTTGGCCATTTGTAGTTCCTTTGCCATTCAGTCATTCTCAGCTATTAGGAAGTGAACACTTGATCTAGTGGCTTCAAAATACACTCTGGTTGCACCAGCCAAGGTAGTTGGATGTTTGCACACATCAGTCATGATCACTCATTCTTCAGCTTGCATAAGAGATGTTTGATCCTCCAGAGTTGATACTCTGCGAGACTGCACAACTCTATGTTGGGATTCATCAAACGAGATGTTGTGCATCTCTTCTTCTGGCTGATCTCCAAGAATCTCAGCACCTCCTTGGTCATTCGCGACTTGCTCCTCCCCTGGATGCATTGAAGCGGGTGAGTTGACCTCTTTGTGGTGAGGCATGAGGTCGGTGTCCTGTTCCAACTCCTACTACTCCATGTCTGCATCCAACTGTTGAAGTGCTTGTTCTATCTCATGAGAAAAGTCCTGCCCCTACGATGGTTCACCCTGTTCACTTGATGCCAGCTATTTAGATGAATCAACTACTTGTAGGGGTGCTACTTCATTTGTTTGCACATGACACGCCCCTACTATATCTGTTGTTGTTGTGTTTCCCTTTCCTATTTGCACAACTATTGTTCCTTTTGGAGTTGCTCTCTCACCTCCTAAAACTCCTTCTCTGCTTCTTCCATTCCCTTCTTATCCTTCTTCCTTCATGCGATTCGCTTGCTACGCTGCTGCCTCTTTACCTCTATAGCCATAGCTACTTTCTCTACAAGTGGATCTGCTCAAAACTTGAAACTTTGCTCCTCCTCCATGCGATCGACAATCTTCCTTTTCCCTTTGTTGTGCACTGGTATGCTTGGCTCTCCTACCATTGCTACTACTATTGGTGCTCTCCATGATGCTGCTTCACACTACTTCGCTAACCACTCTAGAGCGAATTCGACTGGTTCATTAGGTCTGGAGAAACTGTAGCAATATCTCCATGGGTCCTTCTTGGCCCAATGAAATGCCCCATAGATCCAGTTGATCTGAACTCTCGTGAAGGGATCCTTCACAATGCAATGTGGGTCATACAGATTATAGCTTTGGAGGTCGAATGGGTACTTCTTCATTAGTTCTACTTCTATCTCTGCCTGCTTGATACTCCAGATCTCATATAACCCAATCCACAAAGGAAGAGTGGTCCAAGGTACCTTCTTCTTCTGTTGTAGTCTAGCTGTCAATCCCGTCGACATGTGATATGCTACTTCTTGCATGACAAATACATCCAAGGCAAACTTTGGCAAAACATGTGGAGGCTTCTCTGCATTGAACATTCAGATGGAATTGTCGGATAGTGAGGCATACCAATATACAATACCTATCAATGCCTCCATTGCTTCCTTTCACATGTAGGGTGGATCCTGTTTGAGTATCATCTTGTACACAGGGATGAAAAAATGATCGGATAACCGTGTGGTTAATCCTTTGAAGCTGCATTCAGAAAACAACTTGAAATATGTGTTCACAACAGTCTCCGCCGATGACCATGCCCACTCTAAGCCTGGGAACTCCTGTCGGGCATAGACTGCATCTAGGATGTAGGTGGACATGTAAGTCTTTGCATGCATACTTACTGGTGACTATCGAGTCTTCGTGACTTTCTCCTTTAGTTGATGAGCCAGTATGTCGAACTAGTTACATGGTTTTCCTTCTCTAGCCACTTGGTCTCGTGCAACCACCCAACTTTGTGGGTGTCATCCTGAAATGAGCTGGCTCCTTTACCCAATCCTTCAAAATGTGTTTGGAGTTAGCACTGCTATTGGGTAAGTTGAATGGAGTCTCCATGATAGTCACAAGCTTTAACATCTGATACATCTCATCATAATCTTGTTCCCAAAAGGTTGCAAGCTTCATCCCACTAACAATGCTCAAGGTCACGTCTCCAAATCAATGTGAGAGACAATCGAGTGTATCATGTCCACACTTGGGAGCACAAGATATCTGCATGTAATCCGGTATAAGCCAGACTTGTGAATGTTCAAGTACACCTAATGATCTTCGAGGTGTTCCTCAAAAGTGCCTGCAAATGTTTCATTGACCTCTTGCCACTTCAATTTGATGTCCTTGTCTAGATACAACTTTGTATCTTCACACATCGGCAGACTAGAGGACATTTGCTCAACTGCTGCTCCAGTTTCATTTCCATCAGTGTCTTGAGATATTGTTCTCTTGGAAACCATTGAGATAGATGAACACCTGAAATATCTGGAGACAAGCAACATGCATGGCAAGAAATCTATCAACGAAAACAAATCAAATATCAGGATTGACACATCACATACCTAGGAAACTGATGAGAAAGATTCCACAATTTCTTCTAGGAGGCTGGGTGACTAGCTACCAGAACCGCGCAAAAGGAATTATGGGCTATCTGGGAGGCAGGATTGGCTGTTGGATCTATGCAATGTGCAATCCAAATTGGTTGTTGGCTGCTGGGATTACGCAATGTACAATTCCAATGGGGAAGGACTGCGGGCCCATGGAATGAATTGAGCAATTTCCTCGGCCAGCTGTCACTATCCTCCACAAATGTGCAAAATAGTCCTAGAGGTCGGTTCTGTCCAAAAATGCACATTTATGGAGACGAAGGCAGATCTTTCCTTCCCCAAATTGCATAATGCAGTCTCAATGAAGGGAGGGTCCAGGCCAAGGTTGGCCTGATTCGCTGACGGGCAACTGAAAGAAAATAAGACAGTGAATGCATGGCGAAACTAAGTAAAAGAAGAAGTGATTGACAGTCAATGTAAAACATGAATGAAAGATTCAACAAACAGATCAACATGCATGTGGGTGAAGCAGTTCGCCGGTTCAACAAACGTTCGTGCAAAACCATTTCATGCATGCGACAATAGTGAGATAGCCACGAAAATTGAAACAGATCTAGGACAAGCTAGTATACATGTAAACAACAACAAGTGATCAAAGAAATCAAGCAAATAACACTCACACAAGAAAATACACAAAAAGCGACATAAATTATGAAAAACACAAGTTGAGGCCACTTACCTGTGAATAGTTGAGCTGGATGTGTTGAAGAGTCCTGGATGTGTTGTGGGATGTTAGAGTTCCAAGAGTGATGTGAAAGAATGAGCTTTGATGCCACAAATCTAGGAAAAAGTGACCCTTGGAGGGAAACTTTTAAAACAACTTTACATGTAACCCCCGACTGCTAAAAATAGCTCCCTGAATCATGGGATGCCTTTGTCATGTTTCCTTTTGCTATTCTAGGAATAACAAGTCATGCATGCATGCAATTCAAGTTTTCTTGGTCCCGGGTGGAACTGGTCAACCAGATTACTCATGCATGCAGCTGCTCAACTTCTTGAGAAAAATGCGCATTTCTGGTTGGGAGCTGGGCTGACTTCCCAGGAGGTTTGCACAATTTCTAGGCAGAGCAGCTGACTGCTACCCAGATTTGTGCAAATTCTAGGCTGAGAAGCCCTGCTAGGGAAATTTACGCAATTTCTACTGGGAGTGTTGGCTGGCAGAATTGCAGAATTTTGGAGCCCAGTAGGATGCTAGACAAAATTGCACAATTTCTGGAGGGAAGGATGGTTTCCCTCCAAAAATACACAATTTCTTGGGGACGCTGCTTAGCCTACAACTGGACCAAGCCCTGGTGAATAGCCTGCAAGGGAAGTGGATCAAGTTGTGATCGAGAGGCTACCTTTGTGCATGGAAAACACTGAAGCTTGTGTACTTGACGAAGCAAGACAAGGTTTTGTGAAAGGTTGGTAGGGAGGCTCCAAAAGGGGCTAAGGAAAATTTTTGAAGGGTGGTTGTAGTCGTTACAACAACTTTCTCACAACAATGGCTATCAAGCCATGGTTGAATGTAGGACAAGCTTGGGGCATACACATCCTTCCATCACCCAATTTGACACACAGGTAAACAAAAGCAATGAAGACCATTTATAAATTATTACTTGTACAATCTATTAGTTATTATTTTGGGCCATAAAGTAATGTGCTTAATTGTAAAAAGCATAAAATCAATGTATATACAAATGTCCCAAGTAATAATGGAAAACATGAGCCTAATGATGGTGAAGTGCCTCTTGAAACTGATGTTCAACTCGGTATTGAAGGTATTCAATGTATTATAAAAAATTGTAATGTGGATTTACAATTAAAAATATTTAAATGCAAATGGTGTATTAACTATAACCTTTCTTATTTCTACTCTAGATCATGCACAAGATGAGGCTAGATAAGAGGAGGAACATACAACCATGTTTGAAAGTACTCTACTTCCCTCTGCTACTAAAGCAGGTAAAGAACACTCTACTACTCTTTTTATTAATAAAACGCTTGTAATAACGATAACTACAAATATGAATTTAAAATTTCTTTCTTATTTAATTTGATGCTCCACCCCCCTTACAGCAACATAGACGTATGACTAGGTCGGGACAAAGACATGCAGAGCCCATAACAGTTGAAGGGGATGAAGACACTTTTGCTAAATTCCTAAAAAGGAGAAAGATACTAGATAATAAATGATTGTGCTTTCTATATAATTAAAATGACCTTGTTCATATTATATAAACATATTTTTTGTGATAATATTTAATGAGATGCAATATTTTGTGGATCTACAAATGAATGAATGAATAAATGTTTGCTATATGTTTCTTTATGTATCTTAATGTCTATTCAACTATTTCCTAGTAGATAGATTGGGTACTAGGGAATCGAGAGTGATGTGAAGGGGGGTGAGAGGGGCCATGAGAGCTTCCAATTTCACATGGTTGGCCTTGTTCAGTAGATAATAAATTAGGATTTGGATAATATTAGAGGAAAACACCCTCAATCCAAGCACCATGTCTGCTTGGAAAACGCCTCAATTATTGCTAGGGAAGAACATCATCATAGGCGAAAGAATAGAGAAACTATTGAAATTATCAAACATCCGCATAATCTCAACAGAGACAATGGTAT
>APFE031727047.1:153560-165156 GCA_000404065.3 Pinus taeda | reverse complement strand
TCATGCATTCCTTAAACAAATTCAGACATTATATCACAGGCTATCAAATCTTTGTGCACGCTAATCATGCTGCAATTAGATATCTAATGAACAAACCAGATGTAAATGCTCGCATTATTAGATGGTTTCTTTTACTGCAGCAGTTTGATTTAACCATTGTTGATAAGCCTGGTAAAGAAAATGTTGTTGCTGACTTTTTGCCTAGAGTAAATTTGCCTGCAGGTGAAGAAGGAATGGTGGATGACCAAATGCCAGATGAACACCTGTTTGCTATCTCAGTACTCTCCCCATGGTTTGTTGATATAGCAAACTACTTGGTTTCAGCATAGCTCCCACCACACATGTCCTCGAAAAAGAAGAGCAAGATAGTGAGGAAAAGTGCCCCTTTCACCTGGATTGGGGGAAATCTCTTCAAACTTGGCCCAGATCAAGATGTGAGGAGATATACCAGCCAGTGTGATCAATTTCAAAGGATGGGGAAACCTACTCCAAAGGGCGAAATGCCCATGCAGCCTCAAGTGACCTTTGAGCCATTTGAGAAGTGGGGAATGGACTTTGTGGGGCCTATCAGCCCTCCTTCATAGCAGAAGCAATACATCATTGTGTGCACTGACTACTTGACAAAGTGGGTAGAAACAAAAGCAATCAAAGTAACTATAGAGGAAAAAGTAGCTGAATTTTTGAGAGATAACATATTCTAGAAGTTCAGCTATCCAAGAGAATTGTTCATAGATCAAGGCAGCCAGTTCACTTCTAATTTGATTGAAGACCTGCTCACACATCATAGAATCAAGCACAGGACTTCCACCCCTTATTATCCACAAGCCAATGGGCTGGTGGAGGTCACTAAGAGAGCATTGGAAAGGATCCTGACAAAGGTAGTGAGCAGTAGTAGGAAAGAGTGGGTAGACCGATTAGTTGAGGCCACTTGGGCCTAAAATACAACATGGAAGACTACTACAGGGTTCACACCCTATGAGCTGGTATATGGGAAGAAGGCTTTGCTGTCAATAGAATTTGAATTCAATACCCTAAGGATGGTAGATCAGCTGGACCTAGACGTCAGCCATGCATAGAAGGAAAGATTGCTCCAGCTCAATGGATTGGATGAACATAGAGTGCAGGCCCTTCTCCATACAGAGGTAGTTCAGCTTCAGAGAAAGGTATGGCATGAAAAAAACATCAAGGAGAAGCAATTTCAAGAGGGATAATGGGCACTACTCTATGACTCAAGATACAAAGATTTCAAGGGCAAGCTAAGGAAAATATGGTTGGGACCCTACACTGCGAAGAAATGCAATGAAAATGGTTCAGTTCTGATTAGAACCATTGATGATGAAGCCATCCCCATGCTTGTCAATGGACACTGATTGAAAGTCTACAAGAAACCCCTCTCTAAGCGAGAATTCATTGAAGATTTGAATAAAACAGTGATGGTAGTGGAGCATGTCTTAGCCTCCACTTCACTCACTCACTGAAGAAAAACAAAAAAACAAAAAAATAAGGACTCAAGTGAAAACCTTCATGAGGCGCTTGAGTCCCATCATTGGCTTGAAAACCTCTTCTGAGGCAGCCTAGTGATGTCAAAAAAAGAGAAGAAAGAAAATAAGATCCATGGGTGAAAAGCTCCCTTGGAGGTGCCCAGGGCAGGCAATTAGGGTGAAAACCTCTCAGAGGCGCATTGGTTGTTTTCAAAAAAAGAGAGGAAAAAAGAATTTCTAGTTGCATTGTAGGTTTGCAGGAGGACTACAGGAAGCATCAGAAGATGAAGGTGGCCAAGTTAGGGTCACTACCCTTTCTCTTGGGTTGCTTTGCACTAAGGATGAAAAACCAACTGGCCAGGTTGCCAAGAAAAACTTCTTCCAAAACAATGAAACCCCTGTAGAAGATAAAAATGGCGTAAGAAGGACTAGCATACCATATCCTTGGAATGAGTTTAGCTACCAAATAATCAAGTATATTTCTTGTAAGGGGAGGTACAACATTGTCTATGGTTATCACTTCATAATCCTTCATGAATTAAGGTATGGCATGGACACTCAAGCCCCTCAGAAGCTCAGCATCCCCTACTTCCTCCTACAGTCCCTCATTGACTCCAGTACTAAAGTAAAAGTAGGAAATCCAGAGCAGTTGGCTCACCATGGGTTAATAAAGATATTAGTGGAAGAAGCCCTACATACAATTACACTCCTTATAGCATGGGAAATCTTCCGAAACATGACAGCTGAAGATGACATAAAAACCCTGACCTATGATATCAGTCCTACTGGTAGTGAGGAGGAAAAGTAGCAAGGGGGAGAAGGTGAAACAACTGGTGATTTAGAAGAACAATAAAGGAAGAAGCTAGAAACCAAGATAGAGGAGGAGAAAGATGAAGAAACAGAGCAGGGAGAAACAGAGACAGAAGGAGGAGGAAAAGGGGCAGAGAAGACAGAAGTGTCCCTTGAGACCATAGAAAGAGAGGCAATAGCTGCTCTCACTACCCTCAACACACCAGTTAAGCCAAAACAAAAGAGGAAGAGGCAGACCTCAATGTATTTCAGAGCTAGGAAGAGCACAAGAATCAAAACAGGGAAACCATAGCCTTCTTCAAAAGTGACAATTATTATTGAAGATTCACCCTCTGCCCAAGGAAAAGAATCCCCTTCCAAGGCACCTCTCACATATGAAAGGGGGACTCCTAGATCTCCCACATGTAAAGAAAAATTAGAACTACAGGACTCAAAAACAGTCCTATAGGAGGCATATACTGCTCTACAGGAGACCCAAAATTTGGAAGAAAGGGTAGAAGGATAGCCGTAGGGAAAGGAGGAAGAAACAGAGGCACAAGAACCTAATCTCCAACCTAGTCTTGGCTCCTACTACAATCTTCTTGGGAGGGGAGAATCATTCCCCAAAAATTTGCAATTCCCCTATTCTTTGAATTAGAGAAAGAAAGAATAAGGAGCCATAGGTGGATGCAAATAGCCAAATCCAAGGGAGTTGAGGATATTGGCCATATGGAGAAAATACTCAAAGAAATGGGCAAAGAGTTAAGTGCTATTAGACACAGGGAAACAATCACAAGAAGTCACCTTGAAACAGAAAATGAATTGCTAAGAAGACAACTGCAAGAGAAAGAGACCCAACTAGCATGCATGGCCAGTTGGTCCATGGAGGCATTACAATGTAGGACACCAGTAAAATCCTATGGCTTGTATCTCAAGGAAAAATGGATGCATATTTAGATAAAGACTTTGGCACAAAGGGGTACACTGCCTTTCCAAGATTACAGGCAGCTTATGGACCTGTGTGACCAAAGTACATCAGAAGATAAGGCAACGATGGCAGAATTCTACCTGCATAACATTGGCCCTCATAGAAATGAATGTGTGGGACCCCAATGCTAGGCTAGGGGACCTGAACCTAATGGCCATGGCCTCATGGATGAACCATGAAGAGTTAAGGGCAGCAGAAATAAGAAGGTTGATGATAAAGGAATAGAATGAGCCATTGATGATCAGAGCTAAGCCATTAGACCCCATGGCACTCATCAACACACATAACTTGCTTGCACATATCCATAGATTGCCCCTAGATATATAAGTGATCAGGCACAAACCATTGCACATTTTGAGGATATGGAAAGGTTACTTGGGGATCACTGTGTGCATGCATGTATGAGGAGATGGAACACCTTACCACACAGTCTGCAAATTAGGGAATATCATTTCCCAATGAGGATGAAAGAGGCATTAAGGAGAGTGCCAATGTACAAGAACTCCATGCAGAGGTTGAAGGTCAATTGGATTGGCCTCAAATTGAGTCCCCCACTGCTGCTAGGCATGCTGGAAGGCAGAAGAGAAGAAGAAGAGTAGGAGTGGTGGGAAGAGATAGACAGGAAGGAAGGATTCTATGACAAGGAAGAGGAGACCACATCAGAAGCATGGGATGTTAGGGAGGCCACCAGGGCCATAAAAGATGAAGAGATGGACTAGGTTGCTCAGAGGATGAGCAACAATTTTAGTAGGGGGTGATGATGAGTTTCATAAATGGGTAATTATATGGGCTCATTTTACCTCCTAACTTGGTCAAATCAACCATTCTCTTAGCTTATTGTATGCTTTTCTGATTATATTTATGCTTATAGAGTGATTTGAGTTAGTTATGATGCCATCTGGTCTAACATGTGTTTAATGCAGATTATTGATGAATTTTGTGGTCAAAGTCAAGGATCTAGTGGACAAATGGAAAAAATAACTTGAAGTGGACAAAGGAAAGGACTTATAGGAGGGAATCTCCCTCATTTATTACTCCCCACTTTGAATTCCCCTTCATTCAGCTTGGAGTACAAATAGCCAAGTCATGCATTAGTAGGCATCCGAGCAAGTGGAGGATGACTGATGATTATCTCGAGTTTTGGGAGCCAAGCCTCCCTGATTTTAAGGAATTTGTTGGTAGATTCATTTGTATAAGTAGAGAGGCCTAGAGCCCCACCAGGGTCAGATTTTTGTTGGATTTTTGTTGCAGTTTTTCTTATGTAAACTCTTGTCAACTTCGAGCTTATTATCTTGACAATTCATGTAATCTTCTTATTGTTTTGGGAATAAAGATGGAATCCTTTTTGAGTTAGCATTGAGTTACCTCAAAGGGCTGAAGCTCTTGGGTTAGGGCCCAATCCAAGTAGCCAAGCTCCTCTTTACTTGTATTTGTATGTTTCATTTCAGTTTGTAGATTAGGTTGCTATTAGATGTATTTCTTTTATGGTTAAGAATAGGTTGATTTTGATGATTCAATAGTTTGCTTCCATTTGTGCTTTATATAGTAGGTTAAGTAGTGATAAATAAAAGATTCAAAGGGCTAGAAACAGTGCCTTGGCCTCCCTTCCTCCCTTTGGGACCATGATTTGAGGCAAAGACCCTCTTGCTGCCCCAAAAATAAAGATTTTCCTCATTCATAGGACTTCTAGTGTTTGCAAATTTTTAGTTGGTTCATAGTCTAGTTTATCTTTGCTTCATAACTTCTTCATCATGCTCATTTCCTTATTTTCAACATTCTTCTTTCATGCTTTATTTTCCTACAATGGTTATCAACATTTCCTTTCATAGATCATAGTTTACTTGATGCAAAAACTCTGTTTTTCTAGATGCACTGATTTCCTTCCTTGCTTAATCTCATTGGTTGACTGTCAGTTGTTTATGCAATAGATATCTTCTAGTAGTAGGCCAGCCTATTAGCCATTCCATCATCCATCTAATCCATGCCCTACAGGTCACCCAAGTCTCCCCTCAATTCTTCCTTAGTTTCCTGCATTTTCCACAGAATTTCTTCCTCTCTCCTAGAGAAAATCCAATCATATTTCTCTCTCCTAATGATTCTTGGTAGACCCTATGTGCCCTAACACTTCATTCCAATCCTCATCCACCTTTTCCACCCACTCTCACACCATCAAAACAGCCAAAGCTACTCTTGGCCTCCTGTAGAACACTGTTTTTCCTCCTGTATATTTCCTGTGTCCTCTTGTAGATTTTGCTGTAGGCTTTCTTTTGAAGGCCGAGTGTAGGAAAAGCCTCCAAAAGGCCACCTAAGGCCTCCTAGGACCCATCCACACCATCCTACATCCTCTCAAATCCCAAAACCACACTCCAACACCACCTATTCGCTCCCACATTCACAAAAAATAAATTACATGCATGCCAAATTCACATAAAAATACATAAAAATCCAAAAAGATGTTTTTTGCTCATTTACTTCCAGAAATAGCTTAGTTAGATGTTGTTTACTTCTTTGAATAGATAATGGCATTATTTTCATGGTTTTCATAGTGCTTTATACAAAAGTAGGGTTAGTTGTTTGATTAGGATTTACTTGGTTTGCTTTACATTTCAGTCTTTCTCCTTTCTGCAGCTAGAGTAGTATCTGTAGAGTAGTCTTTCTCTCCTTTCATCACATATAGAGCTTCTTCTAGAATCCATAGAAGTTGGCTTGAGCTCCTAGTGATCTTGCACCGACTGACCAAGTGACAACCTGCAGTAAGAACTAGTACTTGTGCATACAACACCATCACTTCCAAGTTTGTTACGAATTACTGGGTTGATAAGAGTAAAGTAGGCAGCCCAGGAGTTGTAGCATTATTGCTGCAATACTAGTGCTCACCAGAAGGAACATTTTGCGTGATTTCCATTGGAATTAATACATACAGATCTATTTGGTCATATGAGAACAAAAGGTTTAGACAGTGAATTATACTTTATGTTAGTGATAGATGATTACACCGAAATCACAACCGTCAGTTTTCTGAAGAAAAAATCTGAGGCATTCGAATGTTTCAAAATCTACAAGGAATTGGTCAAAGATGAAATTGATTTGAATATCAAATGTCTAAGATCATATAATGGTGGAGAATTCATGCCCAAAGCATTTTAGCAATACTTTGACGAACATGGAATAAAAAGGCAACTCTCAACGGCCAGAACACCACAACAAAATGGAGTAGCTAAAAGAAAAAACAGAACCGTACAGGAAATGGCTATAGCCATGTTAAAAGAATCAAACTTAGATGATAAATTCTAGGTTCAAGCAATTGATACTTTTGTATTCATTATAAACAGAGGCCTGATCAGTAACAATTGTAACATGACTCCATACGAACTATGGAAAGGAAGACCATCTAATGTCAAATACTTCAAAATATTTGGAAATAAATTTTACATCAAAAATAGAAGACCGAAAATTGGGCAAGTTTGATTCTTGTGTTGATGAAGGTATTTTCGTTGGTTATTCATGCAAAAGAAAGGCTTATATATGCTACAGTCTAAGGCAAAAACAAATAGTTGAAAGTATAAATGTTACTTTTGACGAAGACTGTGTTCTAAAGGATAACAATGAGATGAGATCATCTCTTTAAGAAAATCTGAGGGGCTTGAGGTAGAATCTGTGAAGGATGAAGAAGAATCTCCAAAACAAGACCAATCAAATAAGGAAACATGAGTCAACCAAGAAGAAATAAGAAATGATCAGCAGGATGTACAAGAAGTTTCTCCAAAAGGTTCAAAAGAATGGTATCAAAAGAATCATCTGTCAAATCAAATCATTGGCAACATAAATGAAGGAATTGGATCCAGAAGAAGTTGACATCTTCATTCATCACAACAAGCCCATCTTGCCCTTTTAGCAACTTTTGAGCCTAGCAATTTTGAGGAAGATAATCAAAATGAACACTAGGTAGTAGCTATGAATGAAGAATTTGATCAAATGGAGAAGAAAGACACTTGGGAATTAGTTCCATGACCAAAGGATAAAATGTTATTGAAAATAAATGGGTCTTCAGAAGCAAATTGAATTAGGACATATAGGTTACCAAGAATAAATCAAGATTAGTTTGCAAAGGATATGCATGAGTTGGAGGAATCGATTTTGAAGAAACATTTGCTCCCATTTCCAAAATGGAAGCTATTAGGATGTTTCTCACTTATGCATGCTAAAAAAAAATCAAGGTCTACCAAATGGATGTTAAGTCAGCCTTTCTAAATGGTGAATTGGAAGAAGAAGTTTACATTGAAAAACCCAAAGGTTTTATGCTCACTGACAAAGAACACTACGTTTTCAAATTAAAGAAGGCATTGTATGGTCTCAAGCAAGCTCCTAGGGCTTGGTATGATCGTCTTGATAGGTATCTACACCAACAAGGATTCAAGAAAGGAAGCGTTGACAACAATCTCTATGTTCAAGTGGATCAAGGTAACCTAACAATTATCGAGGTATATGTGGATTATATAATCTTTGGAAGCAATGATGACAGATTAAGTAAAAACTTTGCCACAAAAATGCAAAGTGATTTTGAAATGTCTATGCTTAGTGAGCTGACATACTTTTTGGGGCTTCATATTTCTCAGCAAGATAAAGGAATATTCATATATCAAACCAAGTACATCAAGGAAATGCTCACAAAATTCCACATGGAAGATTGTAAGACAGTCCTTACCAAAGGTTGTATAGATCCATGATTGGTAGTATCCTATATGTGACAGCCTCTCGACCTGATGTGATGCAGGTAGTTGGACAAGTAGCAAGATTCTAAGCAACACCAAAATAATCTCATATTATTGCCATCAAAATAATTCTTCAATATCTTAAGGGCACAATGGAATATGGTCTATGGTATCCAAAAGGAAATGATTTGGTTATCCAAGCTTATGCAGATGCAAATTGTGTAGAAAGTGTTGATGATCATAAGAGTACCAGTGGAGCAACATTCTATATAGGTGGTTGTCTTGTTTCATGGTTAAGTAAAAATAAATCTTCAATCTCATTATCCACAGCAGAAGTAGAATACATCGCGGTAAGAACTTGTTGTACACAAGTTCTGTGGATGAAGCAAACTTTGCAAGATCTTCAAGTCAAGTTTGATGAGCCTATTCCCATCTTTTGTGATAACACCAACACCATCAGTATCTCCAAGAATCCTATGATGCATTCCAAAATGAAGCACATTCCGATTAAATATCATTTCGTTAGAGAGCGGGTCACCGAAAGGAATATCAAGCTTGATTACGTTGGCACAAAGGAACAAATTGCTGACATATTTACCAAACCATTACCTCGTGAAGCAATTGAGTATCTTCACCAAAAGCTTGGGATTCTCCCAAGTTTTCATTAGACTCTTTCTCTTATCTACTCAAGTAGAAAGGGGGAGTGGAGGTGTGTACAGGTCCGCAGGATCGCTGTTTGCTGGGGGGGTTAGCCTTTGCCATTGATGACAAAGGGGGAGAGAAGGAAGTAGGAAGAGGTTTTATGATCACAGGAGGAGTAATTTTGTTGCCATCAATTCCAAAGGGGGAGATTGTTGATTAGTGGTTGTCATTGATGTCAACCCAAGAAGCACTAGGGGCTATCTCGATCTTGCAAAGAAATTTTGACTTGACAAATCACATTGTTTTGCATCAAATATCTTCTCGATGGATTCTACTCGTCGAGATGTTTCCATTGATATATGGTATGCCTCCCAGTTCTTCACCGTCTGAGAGTTATTTGCATTTGAAATTAGTAACCCCAGTTAGTGGGCTAAAACCCTATGGGGTTGTGGCATGACACTCATAATTGGGTGAGGTCATTGAATAGTCAATAATTAATAACACTTTTTTTCTCCTAAAATCCCTCCAATGTTCACTTATTGAGGACCCTCTCAACTCAAGAAATTAATATAAATAATGACCCTCATATCCTCCTCTTGTAGGGATTTTTTAGCTTCAAACATGTCATCGTGGAATTTTCACTATAGATTTTTTTTTTTTGAAGCTTCAGATGCTAAAAGTAAAGCCCATTTGAGTTGAAATCTTGATGCACCATGTGACCGAATTTCAGATCTTGTTTTGCTATATTGTCAGCGATATGATCTGAGGAAGTTAGGGTTTTTGCAGGCTCCCGAATTCCATGTCAAACAGGTGATGTTGGGAAAATTGTCATAACTTTCTCTTTGAGAACTGGATTAAGTTAGTAAATAGTAACAGAAAGAGGATAGACAGCTCGATGGCTGCAATAGTGACATGTGGCACTTCGTACAAGTTAGCTCTACTAAACTAGGCTATAATTAGGTCATCGTGGGAGATATGGCATAACGCTCCCTTGAAGAATCCAATCTTGATCAGATCTATGGGGTTGAAAAGAGGACTCAGAGGGCTACCACAAGATGAAATTTTAGACCATGGAGACCTGAAATTACATAGACACAACAGATTCAATATCAAGCTCCTACAAGGCAATAAAAAGAATGCATTCAAGGATCACTGCAGTAAGGACCACACATCAACAATCAAGGGTAAGTATCCTACAAAAAGGTATGTATGATTAGTGTTTACATTTTAATTTTGAGTATCATCTCTGACATATGTTTTTACAAGACAACGTAAGTATATACAAGGTCTCGGTTTGTTGGGTCCCCACAATACTAGAGATTACCCCATTATTATTGTAGTTGTACCCCTTATTAATATTGTTGCACCCCTATTGTGCCCATATTGTTACTATTGTGCCCCATAGAAGCCCACTATTGTTATTCTTGTGCCCTTACATTATTATTGTTATGTAGGCTCTGATTATGTTATGACCCCTTAGACTCCTTATATATAGAAAGGAGGTCTTTTCATTTATCAATCCAAGAAATTTTTCATTTATGTAATGTAAAGGAGGTTTCCCCCTCGAAGAGGCTGAATTCTAAGGCGTTGATCTATCTTTTATATCTTTTCTTGAGCTGGTTTCATAACATTTGGTATCAGAGCTTTGGATTCTAGGGTTTCGCTGCTCCAAACAGGTCACCATGGCATTTTCGCTATAACGTTTTTTTCTGCGATGTTTCTGAAGTTGAAAAAACAACCCATTTGAGAAGACATCGCGCTAAATCTTGGGTCCGAATTTCAAAGCAGTTTGCGCTATAATTGAGGAGATATGATCTGAGGAAGTTGGTCTTTTTGCAGACTCCTGAATTACATTCCAAACAGGTGACCTGGGGAAAATCGTCATAACTTTTGCTCTGAGCATTGGATTGAAATTTCATAAAAAGGTGCAGAAAGAGGACAGATTGTAGTTTCTTCTATTTATTTTTCAGAGCCAGAGGTCAAAACAGTGACTCTTGGAACATCATACAATTTCGCTCTACTGAATTAGTCTATAATCAGGTCACTGTGGGAGATTTGGCATAAATCTTCATTGGGGAATCCAATTGGGGTCAGACTGGTGGCATTGGAAAGGGGACATAGAGGGCTACCGCAGTTCGCAATTTCAGAACTGGACGATCTAAAATTATAGAGATACATCAGAGGCAATATCAAGCTCCTACAAAGTGGAAAAAGGTGTGTATATTTTTTAAAATGTTTGCTTAAGCTTGGTTTGAAAATTTATTTTGAATGAATTCAAAGGGCAAAGTGAAGCATTATTATCAGTAATTGATGCCCCGAAGAAAGAAAATGGAAACACCTAGTAGGTGACCTGAAATCTCTAGCATGACTCATGAAGAAGAGGAAGAAATGCAACATGATATATCAAAATTACGAGACCAAGTGCAACAAGTGCCACTTGCACAAAAAGGAACAGAATCTAAGATGGATTGTTTAAAGAAAGGTGTAGAAGCTAAGATGAATAATGTGGAAGCTAAGATGAATGACGTGGAAGCTAAGATGGATGATTTGAAGATAGATTTGAACACAGACATGGAAGAATTGAAGATAAATATGAATAAGTTGCTGCAAGAAAGGGTCACTAAGGGTGAAAGGGTAGTAAAGGAAACTCATGATGAGAACAAAAGAAATGTTAATCATGATTCCATAGACTCTATTGTTGGATCGAAGACCCACCATATTCCAAAAATTGATATGAGGAAGTTTGATGGCAAGGATCCCGCAACATGGATATTACAGATGGAGCAATTTTTCGATCTCAATAATGTACAAAACACACAAAAGGTACGTATGGCAAATTTATATTTGGAGCCAAATCAGTTCGTATGGTATCAATGGCTTTTCTCTCATAAACAATTTATCACTTGGGCAATTTTTACGAAAGAATTGATAGCACATTATGAGGATACAAAAAGCAACACTTTTTTTAGCCAATTGATAAGTCT